>JAEIFT010000399.1:0-245376 GCA_018904225.1 Lordiphosa mommai | reverse complement strand
AGATTCATGTACTCCATTTTATCCCAGGGATTCATATTTCTGTGAGTAATTTTTTCACTTCCATAACTGTTATTTTCGGTCCCTGCTTAGAGGGTATAGGAGATTTTGTGGATCCGTTTTTGCATTAGGTTATACATACCATTGGGCTTCATTTTTATAAAAAATGGGCGTGGCAGCACTGGACCATGATGGATGAAAATTGATTTTAAAAACATAGCATACTTAAAAAGGGCAAATGTATCAATAGAATGCTTCCTAAATCTGCTGCAAGGTCAGCTTGACCTCTCCCCCTGGCATCATTTCACAATGTTTAAAAACATTAATTTTTAAATAAATTATTACCGCAAAATCAGAAACATATTTCTTGACACGATATTAATGAAAAAGCGGTATATACTCTACGCCAAAGCTTAGATATAACAAAAAATATCCTTAGCTCATATGGAATATTATAAAGTATGACCTAGTATTTTGGCTTTAAAGTTCGATAGATCATTTTCTCCACCCTAACAAAATGCATAAAATTTACATTCTCATTAACATAAAAACAACGAAAACCAGCTGTTTGCACCCCAGATATATGTTTATTTGCTTGCTGGCTAAAAGATATCCTTGACTCAAATTTAGTAGAAGCTTTTTGTGTGAAGGCAAACAAAACGCTGCATCTCTAAATCAAACCAAAAACAAAACACAAGAAAGTGGATAGGCGACAGTGGCATACTCTATATAGATAACCAAAGAAGCACACATCGGCCCCAGTCTTGAGTTGGCTGCGCATTAATGCAGCAGCAGGGCATAGAGTATTATGTTGTTGTTATTGTTTTGCATTTCACGGACATTGTTGTGCCGTAGCATAAAAGGATTATTTCTTATGCATACATCAGCAACGCGGCTCGAGATTCGAGCGCATCCTGTGCAGATTATTGTTCTCCATGAAAACAATTGTTTGGCTCTGTATGTCTTTGCATAAGTCCTAACCTGGCTATATGTTTTTTGGTGTGTGCATCTGTCAGCTGCAGAATTTTGGTTTATTACGGATTTGTATACGTGAGCATTTAACAAATTTTCTGCAATTTCTGTCTGTTGCTGCTGCCTTTTGCATTCATTAAATGTGAGTACGTGCTGTATGACAGTCTTTTTACCCCCCCACACACACACACACACACACACACACATATGAGATTATTGTGCATTTTGTCAAAAAATTAGAGAAAAATGGTTGGGGGGAAATTGTACTTAATTTTAACTGTCATGCCCTTACGGATTAGTTTCTATGGGGAAAAATAATACAATTACTCAATTTTAGTCACATTTAGTATATAACAAACAAAAAAGTTACCCTTTAAGTGCATTTCTGAAAATTGAATTCAAGTTCATTTCATTATTCATTTAACTATTTCATCAAGGTAAATCGGATTATTTCCATGCTACTTTTGCAGTCAAAAGAAACCCCTTACTGTCCAAAATTAAGTTTTAGCTGCTGGTAAAATGAGGGGGTCGCTTTTCTCAAAAGAAAAGACAATTTTGTAAGTTTATTTAAAAGTTTTTACTAAAAACTATCATTTAGTATTAGCAATACGAAAATATAGCAAAAATATAGCAATCATGGCTACCAGGTCGAAAAACGTGGTTTCCAGAAAAACGCGCTTAAAGTCTGGAGCAGGGTAAAATATACTCACTTTAGCGCGAACATTGTTCTACTTAAATGGCTAAACTAAACTATTTCAAATTAGTAAAAAAGGTTTAAAGGGGATGAAAGGGGAAAGTCCAAGCTGTGATAATAATGCAAAGAAAGAAATCGAAAAAGGAAACAAATTTTTAGAAGCTAGAAGATTCCCTTTAACTAGCAGAAGGCACAGTTGCTTTTTATATTTTTTATATTTTTCCTGACAACCTCAATACTAAATAAAAATAAGCTAAAGCTAAGTTTTCATAGGCAAATAATTTGGAAATAATAATTTAGATGAAAATTTGCCAAAATGCCTAAATATATGTGCGGATTTGCATAAATATCCAAAGGACTCCCACATATTTTTGCGGCTGCTCAAAGTGGTTGATTTTTTATATTAAAAAATACAAAATAATCATTATTTTACGGCCCTACAAAAATGAAAAAAATAAACTAATGGGATCCATGCTTTATTAAGTCCTGCAAATCTAAGTAATTTATTTAGACAACTTTCACAAAATTTGAGCCTCATAGTTTACAGAATTAGACCCTGAAGCTCAAAAAATTAAATTCAGTAATGGTTAATTTTTTGTATGGATACGTTTGGTTAAGAATTTTTTCAGTTTTTTTCGGTAGGTATCCCTTACATTTGATGACATATCTCGATATAGAAACTTCAGATATCGTCAAGCAAGGTATTAACCTAAAGGTATGCAATATTCAATCATTTTGTTGAGATCATATCGGTTTAGTAGTTAAATGCTAAAGCAAAAAATGGGTGCGAAAAAAATCGATTTTTTCATAATCGTGAAATTTTGTTTTCCTAAAATCTGTAAAAGGTTGAGACTGATAAAAATAATTGTTTTTTCTTTTGTTCTTACGAATAGCACTTCTACGAAGAAAATAAAGGCATTGGTAAAGAATATCTATGGATAAATAAAGGAGCTGTGAGCAATTGAGATTTTAAGTACTAACAGTCAAATTTCATTGTTTTACTTATACAAATATTTCAATTTTTTTCTGTTTTTGGCCTTGCTCTTAATTTTTTTTGTGATTTGGGTTCTATTGGAACTCTTACATTAAGCAAACAGCAAAGTACAAAAATTTTTTAATGAACACGTAAAATAGTCAAACTTGACCTCTAGTTGTTTCACCAATTGCTTACAACTTCGCTATTTATCCACAGATCTCAACCATTTCTTCGCAATAGGCACGTAAAAATCTTTTAAAAAAATATTTTCCAGGAAAGATAAAAATTTATTTAAACAAAAAGGCCTGGGAATATTTTTGCTTTTCTTTAAACTACTAACCTGATGTGAAAAAGTTCTTGACTTGATTATGGGAATTGTATGACCTTTTGATTAATCCGCTTGACTTTTCATCTAGAAGTTTGTAACTCGAGATAATGGCTTAAAAGGTATGGGTACCTACCGAAAAACTAAAAAAATTCTAACTCAAAAACGTATCCATACACAAAATTTTTTGAAATTCATTTTTTGAGTTCAGCATCAAAAATACATCATTAAAAAATAATGGCTTCAATGGGTCTTTTCGCTATAAACTAGTGTTGAAAATCAGGACAAGTATTCTATGGCCTCAAAAATGCAATCCTTTATTCTCTTTAACCGTTGTCATTTATTGTATTTTTTATTTATAATGCTTAAAAAGAAAATTGTTTGGTCGAAGTTTTCTTCAAACTTCTTCACAAAATTTCTTTCTATCTTTATGAATTTCTATAACCCATCCACGAACCTGAAGGTCTGCCTCATGCATCTCTAAGAAAATCATTCCTATTTAACCTGTCTATGCCACATCTAGCTTTCGTATTTCTATAAAAGCTTTACTGGTTGTAGGGGTGAGGCGCTTAGGAAATTTCGCATCAGAAGGAAGTTAAATGATAGAAGGAAAATTATAAAGTCCATAGCAAAGTCAGCAGATAATAGGTCTAGGGGCAATAGAAGAGTGCTAGTAACAATTCCAAGGGGATGCTGTTCAACAGTTTTCATTTCATTATGAAGATACTTAACATATTTATAGGCGTACCAACAAACTTGATTAGAAGCTGTCCTTGCGGACTAAAAACGGCTGTTCGACCTACCATATTCGTAGGAGATAGACGTAATGTTTTAGCCTTCGATGCCCTGTATAGATTTCATTGATTAAACAGGTTTACAAATAAATAAGTTGGGCCAGAGAAGATAGCTAACATTCCATGAATTTTGGGCTGTCCAAATTAGTTGTTAGCCTTTTCCCCAAAAACTTTGTTTAAAACATATACCTAGATAAACGCATTGTTTGCCTCTGATTTATCAGTACTTACAGTTTATAAAATATATGAGTAACGGCATCAATACTGATATGCTTTGACATGTGATTAACTCTGCAAAGGCCCGGCCTATTCGGCTCTATATCTATAAGGGACCGATTTATTTGAAAACACAGACAACATCTATAGAAAATGTACTTGTTGTTTAAGTTATTTCTTAATTTTACAGAACTCTTCTAGTTATCAGATCTTGTGTTTTATACTATTTTGTTTATTACTTTTCATTTTGGTAGGCTTCATAAAATCCTATAATAAATTACGAACATTTGGTTACAAATCTCTGCCAGAGTTTATCATCTGCTCAGTTCAGTCTCTTAGATACACAATATTTTCAAGGGATTCAAATAAAATATAATAATTCAAAATTAGTTAAAGTACACAAAGATACATAATCAACCAATTGGCATAAAGGACATTCACCAAACTCTTTAAATAAGATATTTCTGTAAAATTGTTTTTTTTTTTGTTGTTGAATTTGAAAGGTCTTTTATTTTGAATTTGTTTTCAATAAAATTTACCTGTACTTTTTTTTTTTTTGATAATTTGCATGATTTAACGTTTATTTAACCGATGAAATTGCTTTTTGATATGGAAATATGTTAAATTAAATGAGTAAAGAGTTGTCAATGAGGTGTAAGAGAAACTTTAGTTATATGTTTGTTGTTTGTTTTTCTTTTTGAATAATATTTAATATATTTTTTTTTTGGTGGAATGACCATTATGCCAATTAGTTGTGGGGCTTTAAAATATAAAAAGTGTTGAATAATTTTAAAAATAAACAAATTGTGAAACCTGAAAATATTGTGTGACATATTGACTGACTGGCTGACTGACTGATGGATAGATTACGCACGACTGTGAGGGGAAATGAGTGGGTACAGTACATATAAGCTAATTATGAACATGCAGAGAGTTGGTTGTGTAAGACTGTGTGTGTGTTGAAGTGGCCAACCACATGCTGATTGACTGCCGGCGTTACATGAGTGTGAGTGTGTGTATGTGTGTGCATTGAAGTGTATACTGTGTACAGCGACTTAATGGCACTCAAACACTTTTCGGCATGTCATAAAAAACATAACACACACATTGAGAGCCAAAATAAGAGCAAGTTGTGGCTGCTTTCGAGTGGCCCTACATGTGATATGATGGCCACCCACTGACCTCTCTCTCTCTCTCTCTCTCTTTAACAGAGTTTATCCACAATTAGTAGTAGATTTTACAACTAAATTAATTTAGACATATTAATTGAATTTTAATTGTGTTTGGCATGCAATTGGAAAAGTGTTTGCTGGCATTTGTTTGAAATATTTAAATATAATTAACAAATCAATTTGGAGGCGAGCTTAAATTACAGAGAAAAGTAGAATAGAAGTAAAAATATTTAGTTAGTTGATGGCATACTCATTGAGTGGCGTAAATACCAAACCACTTTGGGTGTGGCTGTTGTTTCAGTTGTAGTGGTTGTTGTTGTTGTAGTTGTTATTATTATTGTGGCAGTGGGACGAATGACAAAGAACATGTATGCATATATAGTACAACATACAACAAATATTAGATAGGAAAAGTGCTCGATTGAAGGGATTTATTTAAATGCTCTCAAAAGTATGCTATACATTTTTTAAAAATGAATTAAAATGGCCGAAGTAGTCATATTTAAGCTCAATTTAGCAAATTTCTTGTGTTAAGCACACGAAAATCATATAAACTGTAAAAAGTAAAAATTCCACAGCTTTGTGTTATTCATTAGCTGATAATTTTAAAAGTTTCAGGTACCGGAGTCAACCTGTGAAGGTTTTTAATAAGCCCCTGTCAGTCTCACTAATATAAATAATTAAGAAAAAGATTTCTGCTGTTAGTCATAAAAATATGGTATAACTGGAATACCATATTTTGCCTTAAGTATAATTTGTTACCTTGGCTAAGAGCCACGAAGGATCGAAGGTTTAACGTTTTTTACAAAAATTCTGGGGGAAAATGGAGTTTTAATTTTTTTTTGTTTTGTGTTATTAAATTAAAAGTAAAATAGAAAGAGTTGAATTCGAGGTGGTGCAAAGGTTTCACCTGCCATTAAGGCGCTCAAAAAGGTGTAGAGGGAGTGGCCGTCGGGATAGGAATTGATGTAATCTGGCCCGTACCTCAAGCATAATTTTTATTTTAAAATTTGGCGGCCATTTAAAAATTTTTTAGATTTTCAAGTTTTTTTTGGCAGTTTAGTGTACAAAAATAGTAAAAAATTAATTCACATGATTGAGGTAGGCCGTATTACACAATCTGCGTCGTTAATATGCTGATCAAAACGGTTCGTGGACTGCCGAACAGGTACCGGTCCGTGTTTCGAGAAAAACGCGGTTAAAGTTTCAGCACGTTGAAAATAGCACTGGAGAACATTGCTCCACTAAAACGGATATTCTGCTAAACTATTTTAAATGCTTGGAAATGGTTTAAAGGGGATGAAAGGGAATGTTCAGTTAATAAGGCAAAACAAAAAAATCAAAAAATATTTCAAAGGTAGAAGACCCCTTTTAAGGGGGGCCCGAAGATTCAAAATACAGTTTGTCAACCGATTTATTAAAGCCTGATTGGATGAATGAACAAATTAAAGAAGTAAAAACACAATTTGTAAGCTTGAGTTGGATTTTCTGAAATCTAATAAATGCAAGTTCAAATATTATTTTCACTTATGGTTTTTGTAACCTGGATTTAAATTTTATTAAAATACTTTTTCGTCGACTGAAGGTCAAGGGTGATTATAAACTCCAGTGCATAATTATAGCCGCACCCAACTTTTTCACTTTACGTGTAGTTAGAGTGGGAAGAGCATCAATTGGCGATTATAGATAAAAAGAGAATCAAAAATAAGACACACTTGAAATAAAAAACAACACAGCAATGCAAAAGTTTACTGTTAAGATTTTATTTTCGTTTTATGCTTGGTGCATAACTATAGCCGATTTTTATATCTGTGTTTAGTTAGCTATAATTCAAAATGGCATTTTTTTTTGTGGAATAAAATAATATGTCAAGGGAAACTTTGCTTTCCGATGTCGAAAAAAGGGAAATTATTGACCTAAGACATGAAAATTACTCATTTCCGCAGATTAGTAAGAAAAATTGGTTGCTCCGACAAGCTGGTCCGAAATTTTTGAAACAATCAAGCTGATTATGTACGAAAAAAAACCGGAGGACCCAATGCCGAAGCTGAGTAAGCGAAATCTGCGACGATTAGTAAAGCTCTGCAAACAACTCATTGCAGAGCACTCATCAGTTAAAAAACTCAAAATACATTGATTCCCAAAAATCATAGACTACTGGACCGCCATAAAGACGAACAAGTCGAATTTGCCCGAAAAAACATGCCAACTGATTAGACAAAGGAAGTATATAATGGAGCCCTGCTTGAGTTGAATCAAAGTTCCCCTTGACTTTCTTTCTGATTTGATCTATCTTGAATAACTTCAAACAATTTTAATAATTTGTTGCATAGTTCGATTTAGATTGAATAATTTTCTGACTTGACTTTATCTAAGGAAGCACTTGAGGTTGATTTTTTTAGAGCTTGATCTGTTTGGAGCCTAATTTTTTTAAGAGCTTGATCTGTTTGGAGTCATGAAATGAGCTAAGCAACTCGTATCAAAACAATTTTAGATTTGACTTACTCGAACTTGTTTTTCAAAAAGTTGAGTCAAAGGGTACTTTGTCTCCACACATGCAGGACTCTAGTTTATAATTTAAAAGCAATAAAAATATAAATTTAGGGTTTTCTAGGTCATTTTTTCGGATGAAAAAAATTAATTTGGACGTAATCAATGGTGAACCTGTTTACAGGTTCGCTTTTAGTTACGCTGCAGCTGTGGTTAGACTATGTTCTAGTTGGCATCTGCAAATTAGTCTTTGTTTATCTTTCTACTTATATGGATCCATTGCTTGAATTGTTCTTCAAAGAATGGTAAAACTTTCCTCATGTTGTCAAGCTACAGGACTTATTGATCAATTAGAGGTCAAATTTGGTCTGAGCTTGGGGTGGGTCCTATGAGTTACTCAAATGTCTATTAATTAGGGTGCAGACGGGAAATCAATTCATACCTAACAAGCGTTACCCTTTGAAAATAGCACTTATGGTGTATTTTGTTTGTATAAGTACTTGACAGCCCAAAATAAGTTTTTAAAGGCTTTAAAAATGGCGCCTGACTCTAACCAAAAATGTATAGCCTACTTTTGAGAGCATCAATATTTTCATTCCTTATATTAAGTATTTGATATTAATTGTGAAATGATTGAAAAGGTGGCCACATGATAATCAAATTTATTTACACAAAAAATATGTAAATTAATTGCCCGAAAAAAAAAATAAAAAACAATTTCAAATAGATTTTTGATTGTGTTGAAATTTCTGTTACAGCGCGTGACAAAGCAACAAAGCAGTCAAATGAATGTTGCTAATTAAAAGTTTTTAATTAAAAATTATATTAAATAATATAAAATATGTTTGCAATTATATCAAATATTTGCCTAGTGAGATGATGGCAATGGCAATGGCGATGGATGATGAGCAAAAATGTTGTTAACTATGATTAATATTAATTTTGCATAAAAATATGTACCTGGGTGGCATTGTGCCCATCATTTTGTTGGCCTTTTGTTTAGACTTTTTTTTGTCAGACGTCGTTTATTTGTATTTCATTGATCAAAAAATGTGAAGCTTAATTAATATATTTTATGTATTTTTGTTTGGTTTTTGTTTTTGTTTTTTCTTGTGGTTTGCTTTAAGCTTGGCCCATTTGTTTGCCTTTCATTGTTAATTCAATTTTTTTTTCTATTAGAGTTTGGTGAATGTCGTTTTGGTTTTTTTTTTTTTTTTTTGGAGGGGGCGGGGTGGTAAGTAGGGATAACACAACACAAATGCCCTCAATGAATAATTGACATTTTAAGGACACACGCAGGACACTTTAAATGAACATAATTTGCGCAAATCTGTGTGGAATGAAGGAGAATGGTTGAAAAATATTTGCTCGTAAATATTACACAAAAAAAAGTTGTACAATAAATTTTTGGCCGCACACTAATAGCCAAAATATACACATAAATTAAAACGAAATTATTTGTGCGTGCCGAAATTAAAAACTATTATTTGTTTAATAAATTAAATCAACATTTTGTAAAAATAATTGCTTGTTTATTTGTCTAATAACTAAATGCGACAATTTATGGTAACCGCATAATGAACGCAGCACGCCGGTTCATTATGCGGCCAAGCAATGGAATACATACTCGAGCAGCAATTGGCGCAATGTGGCCTCATCTTCGCCATGACATCTCAATCTAGACTCGCGATCACGATCATCACGATTGGAATGACGTTGACGCTTGGGCGCATAGCTGAAGGAATGACGATAGAAACGGCCGTTGTTTATAGTATTACCACCACGATAGGCGTCTGTGCAGGCGGATTGAACGAGATGAAGATTAATTGTCCTTTTTTTTTTGTTTATTTTACACTTACCTTCGGGTCTTAGGCGTACGGGCGGCGAGGTCAGCTTGAGTTGTGTGGACGTTGTTGCGGGCGTGTTGTGTTTACGTCGACCACCAAAAACATAATCGTAAGAATCTTCGCTCAAATTGGACACTGAACACAGCAAGAGAACACAACAGGAGCAGGTTCATAAAAGGGTTTTTTTTTTTTTTTTTTTGTTTACTTAGTTAAACCGAAAATCAAAGCTTCAACACAAAAAATGGCAAAAAGCAGATATTACAGAATAACTGAGAATATAATATTTATAATTATCACTGGGCAACAACAACTCATTAAAACTTTGCATGGTAAAGTTTTCACAAAATGTTTTAAAAATAATTGTAAAATTTTAAGTAGAAATCCTTCTATTACTAGATCAAAGTCTTAAATCATCCTGATACTCCCACCTATCAGGATATAAAAGCTTAATAACAGAAATATAATATGTTCTTTTATTTACACAAACAGTTTTAAAGAATATAAAATGTTTTTTTTTACAATACGACATTTATTCCAAATCTTCTGTTGGGTAAAATGATATTTGATCCCACGTGATCTACAAATCGCTTCCGATTTAAAAATGACCCAATTCGTGTCGATTTTAAGTCGAAATAATTTAAGCGAACTCAGTAATAATAATTTTTCCGTATGATAACGTGCTTCTCCAGATAGTTCACAAATTTTTTTCCCAGCCATCATCTTATTTCTATTCCATTTAATTTGCTACACTGTTAACTAGGTTTTCAGCGTGACTCTAAAACATTCTATAACTTTGTGAACTCCAAACGCAATGGACAATGTGACTGATAATAATCATACAGATATCGCCAATTTATTTGCATCTTATTTTCAATGTTGCTATTCGTTATTAGAGTCTAATTTCAGAAACTTGAATCCGTATCCACGGTTGCCACTTAAAAAAATTAAAATGCTCCAAAAAATTTTAAAAATGCTCCATTTAAGAAAAAAATGCTCCAAAAATGGCTCCAATGCTTATAAAAAATTCCAAACTACATTATGCCAAAAAGTAAATGGAATTATGATTTTATATTTCTTCATTTAAAATTCTTTAAAATTAAACATAACAAAATCCATTTTTTTAAATTTTTAAAACTATCCGTTTTTTTATTTAGGCCATTTATTTGTCAGTGGTGTTACCCGAAACCCTACTCGATTTGAAAATACAGTAAAAAAACTACTGCCAATAAATAAGCCTACAAATAAGTCAGACACTTTATATTTTAAAGAAATAGTTTTGTGAGTTAATTAGCTCAAAACATAGATTTTTTTGTAAATTTTTTAATCAAAAAAAATATAGAGGTTTTTCATCTTTGATCGCATTTGAGCAAGCCTGCCTTCAGGCAGGGGTTCCATAAAAGAACTCTACAACGGTTCCAAGTCAAGCTATGGCGAAATATGTAAAACCACAAAAAAATTATCTAAATAAAAAAGGAAAATTTGCAAATTCTTTAAAAATAATTTTCATAGCAGAAAATTTGATAAAATATTTTCGTCTATTGGTAACCCATATTTATAATTAAAAAATTAGTTTTTAGTAGCATTTTGGGCTAATTTGTTTCAAAAAAATTTAATAATTAAAATTCTATTCGACTTTTTATCGTTCAGATAAGAATTGCGACCTGTATCTTCCCGTCATTGTTAAGCTTCTTCCTTGCCCCCAAATTTTATGGAATACTTCAACTAAAAACAATTGTTTTGTATTCTTCAAATATATATTAAATCACACAGAAAATTTTGTTGAGCACTTAACTAATTTATTCACTCCCAAAAAAATCTAGAAAAAAACGCCTCTTTTAGACCTCCCCCTTAAAAGTTGCAAAATATCAATTTGTCCATTTGAAAACTATTGTGCCGCTTTATCATTGCTGCCGTATGACCGATCAGTCAGAAAATGGGACAATATTTTTTGTTTATATGAATACTTTACGCTTTCAAAAAGTTCTTAAACATTTGGTCAAAATCGGATGACTATATGTATTAGAACTATGTCACAGAGGAAGTTAGCTTTACCTTCTCGTGTCGAAAATGGGCCTTTTTGGGACGGGTTGTGTTTTTATTACATGGAGCATTCCTGCATAAATTTGTACTTTTAGGGTTTAATTTTTAAGCTATATTTACTTATCTGATTGTTCAATCGATTACGTTAAATTTAAAATTAATATAAAAAATGTTTTGCTCGCTCAAAAGCTAGAAAAAAAGACCCAGGAAGGAGGAAAAAGAGCTCCATTTTGGAGCGTTTGCTCCAAATGTGGCAACCGTGTCCGTATCCTAATCCTACTAAACACTTATAATAGCAAACTTAGAGAGTCTGCTTTCCGGATTACGATCTCTTATAGCCCCGGACCAGATAATATCCCCAGCTGCGTATTGAAGTATTGTGCTAGTTCCTTATGCGACCCTCCTTCAAAACTCTTCAATTTATCTCTTGAACTTGGTGAGTTTCCCAGCTACTGGAAGGAATCGTTCGTCATTCCTAACCAAAAGGGATAGGGGTATATCCAAACTTTCTGATATTCCTAAATTTTTTGAGATGCTTGTTACTTCTCAAATACAACACTTCCGCCGATCTATTATTACCCAATCACAACAATCCAAGCATGCAAAAAATCTAGGCATAACGACAGTGCAGGAAGCCGGAAGTCATTGAGACTCTGAAACAACACAATTGTATACTGCATCGTCCAATTGTTGCAAAGTTGCAAAATGCATCAATCTCCCATCGATTGCGTCTACGAAAAAGGCAGCCAAGAGACCTCTTACGAATATACTGGCAGTCGCCAAATCTTCAGGGATCCTTGTGGATAACATTATGGAGAACTCGGCCTCTGCTAAAAAAAACGATCTATGGTGGCACCCTATAAAAGGAGCACACGAAACTTTCATACCTTATGGTGCGCCCACTAAATAAGGGAATAATAAAAATTATATGTAATATTTATTTTAAACTCCACTGATTTCTACACTCAAAAAAAATTTTGATTTCTAAATTTAGATGGAAATTTACCCAAAAAATGAATTTTACTTAAATTTTCTTATAAAATTTCTAGACTCAAGACATATTTTTTCTTAAATTAAAGAAAAATTACCCTTAAATAAAATATTTTTTAGAAAATGTTTCCTTAAAATTTAAAAACTAAGTTTGTTTCTTAAATTCTAGATCCTTTTCCCAAAATTTTCTAAAATTAAAGGTTACAGATAATTCCTTTATAAAATTTATTTACATAACACTCATTCTAAACACGAAAATAAAAGAAAAATTAGAATAAGTAAAAAATCCTTTATTTTAAATTATTTTTCAAAATTTAGTTAAATTGTATTCAGAAATTCGCCCTAATATTAAAAATTACTCATTTAACTGTGAACCTACAGAATTTTAAAAGCATAGAAAAAAATATGTATTACAAATTCCCATGTCAAAATAATTGTTGTTTCAATTTTTATGCCAAAGCTTTAACAGCGAAGTCTCTGGATTTGTTTTAGCAAAATTCTAAAAATGACGCTTCGTTCGACTTAGAGGAGCTAGTTGCATTTTTGGGCAAGCGAATTGCATAATACTGTAAAATTCACGTGGTTCTTGCTGCGTACGCTACACAGGCGCTCTATGAATTTAACAATTTATTTTTTTTTGCAAATCTTAATTGAACAGAGAAAACACTACAAGTTTTGACATGGAGCTTGTACCATCATCCCCAGAGACCTGACTCTGCCAGCAGAAATATTCACTCAAATCTGCAATTCATTCTAGCTTCAGCAACTCATCTACATAATTTCACATTTGGATAACAACATTAAACCAAGTTCTTAATTTTAAGTCATATGTATCCAAAATTATGAAAAAATAAAAAAATAAATACATATATAAATAAAATTTCTTGAAATGAGAAAATATATTTTTGGAAGAAAACGTTTTTCTAAATTCAGGGAATGCTTTCTAATTTTAGAAAGAATTTTTATATTTTTCAGAAAAATATTTATTTAGCTAAGAACTTTCTAATAATAAGAAAAATTCTTTCTTAATTTAGAAAGTTTTTTCCTCTTTTTTTGAAGAAGTTATTTTCATAAAATTATGGCAAGAAAAAAAAAATTAATTTTTTGTTGTGGATATGGTTTTCAGAAATTTAGAATTAAAAAAAAAGTAATAAACTTAAAATAAAAATTTAAAAATGAGTGGTAAATTGTAAATTACTTTTGAAACTAATTAAAATAAGTGTGTTTTAGTTCAGTTTACCATGCAAAACTTTTCGTTAAATTTGTTAGTTGCCCAGTTGTAATCAACTCAAAAACAAAGTTTTCTTAAGCTTCACTCGTTTATAAATATACTCACTCTACAATAAAATCAAATTAAAAATAATTCATAATATTTGGTTTATCGTTTTGTAGTAGTTGTTGTTGTAAATCATTAAAAAAACGTGGAAGAAGAGAGCACAAAATTGTTGTAGTTTGTTAGCATGTTTCATAATTTGTTTGCTTTCATTTTTCTTAACAGCACAAAGAGTGAAAAGTCGAACGAAGTTGGGGGGGGGAAAAAAGTCTTACAAAAGCAGTGCTGTGAATAACACGTTTGTTTTTCTAATAAACATTTTTAAAAACAAAAAAACACACTTGGCAGCCGCATCAAAAACATTGCTAACACGGCTAAAGCTACTTGAAAAGTTCGTTGTTTTTTTTTTTTTTTTGGTCAAATAAAAATTGTTATTTTATATAGTCAAAAAGTTTTGCAATACAAATGGCAAGCACAGATAGAGAAGAAAGAGCGACATTTAATTAATGGACGACTGTTTGACTGATTGGTTTGGGATTGGTTTGGTTTGGATTATTGATTGATTGACTGACTGAATGAATGCTGCTGGCAGCTAAAAAAGAATGCTAAACAAAAGTCGTGTAGGGGGGCGGGGTGGGAAAACGAAAGTTTTCGAAACATGTGTAGGGCTGTGTAAATACGTGTGATTGTGTGTGTGTGTGTGTGTGAGCTACTGAAAAACAAAACCGAAAAAGAAAAAATATACAAGGGCAATTATGCAGCCAAACACATAAAAAACATACCAATTAAACTTGCAATCAATTGGAAATGGAAGAAAAAAAAACTTGAACTATACAAAAAATCTTTTGAAAAACAGAATGGCAGGCAAACACACACATATACACATATATATGTATCAAAATTCCACCTGGAAATACGCTCAATGGCTGAAGCACTTGGGTGGAACGCAATGGCGGGTAGCGGTGGCAGCTGTCCAAACGGATCTTGATCGTTTGAAATGGAAGACGTGGGCGGTGAGATCATCGATATATCACCAATCGACGCCATGTCATTACTGTGGCCAGCTAAAAGAGAGAAAAATGTGGTTGGTTACTACAAGGCAAAGGCTTTCAATTTTAACAAACCGCAAAAGAAAATGGCAAAAGGTAAGCAAAAGTAAAAGCTGGCGCCATATTTCGCACATTAATTGTATGCCAAGTCAGGCAGCTGCACAAGACGCATGCATGACTGCATACGCAAAGCATTTACGCCAACGCCTCCACAGGCAGGACCAGCCGCAAACACACACACACACACATATGTACAATAAACACATACATATGTGTGTGTGTGTGTGTGTATATATTTGCGGTTCCTTCCTTATGGTTGGCTTAGTTCCAGGCCTCGCCAAGCAAGCTGCGTGCCTTTGCATAAAATAGATTTCCATTTTGATTCGTTTTTGCATGTGCAGAAAAATGGAATCGAAAAATCGTCAAGGAAACTTGTGGGGGGAAATGAGTTTCAGGATACCCTTAAGGGAAATGGTAGAGCTCGCTCAATAAAATCTGGATTGTTAATTGAGTTGAATTCCGACTGGAAGGAGTTGCTATTCTTTGGTGAGGAATGGTATAGGTTTCGTTACAGGTAGCCGGTCGAGTACGATCAAGGCAAGTTAACTGAAGATTATACTTAGCTTTTTGGCGACTTTGCTGTGGTATTTGGAGTACACACGAAAACTAAGGCCCTTACTCTAATGATAATTTTCTCACCGAAAATCAAGTCATTGTTTATAGCGAAATTTTTGGTGTCTAAAGTTAAGTAGAATAAATACATAAATATCTGGCTTTTCAGTCCCAAAGGGGCCAGGCCGAGCTTCTCTCAATCTCTTGGTTAAATTACTTACACTAGATTTTTTACAAAAAACGATTTTAGGTCATAAACTTATCTCACAGCGTATGTAAAAGATTAAGGAATTAACTGGGCCATCTTAGTGACCAGTAATACTCAAACATAAGTGCCACTTGACAAATCCTTGGATTTTCCACTTTTTTTCTCTTCCTAATTTATGAAGCTTCAATTAAAATGTCTTTATAAAGTTTCTCCTCTTAGGAAGTGAACTTAATTTTTGGTAAGACAAAAAATCGATGGTAAAGAATGTCACAAGGATCGAAAATTGTATGCAATTTTTTGTATAATATTTAAATTTTATTATATTTGTATAATATTTAAAATCACAGGATTCTTTCTATTCTTAAGTTATTTAAAATGTAATTGTCTATTTTAGTGGGAGCAAAAGAAAAAAATTATTCTATCGTGGGAAGATCTGGTTTAGCAAAAAAAAAAAAAAATTAAATATAAATTAGCTCATAGCGCTGTTGGGGGTTTCGCGGCGAGCGCTAGGCGTCATTTATGTATATATTTATACCGGGCTGCAAACCCCTCTATTGGGGTTCGGGGTCCACCGGGGGGTTCCGGTCGGGTTATAGCATTTTATCAGTTTAAGAAGGCAGTAGCTATTGACAAATCTGCTTGGTGGCGTGGAAGCAATAATATCTGTCTTGAATCCTAGCTATGTATTTTTAAGGTTAGATTCTTGCCAACTATTGCTGAATTAATTTTTTGTGTATGCCTGAAAATGAGAGATGTCCTTTATTGGAACCGTGATTTAGCCAGCTGGTAGATTGACCATATCCGTAACTGTGGGATGTAAAGTCACAGTGACTGGCAGTCATCAAATCACACTGTTACTTCAAATATCACAGTCAACTGTGTGATTTTGTGATTGCCAGTGACCGTGACTTAAATCCCCTGAGACACGCCCGGGAGAGGTTGTTCTCATCACCTGACTTAAAGTGTTCCAGCCCCACACACACACGTACATACATTTCGAGAAATTCAGTCAAATTATTTTTTTACAAAGGGACCGCCCCACAGCACATTGCTGGCTAAATTGTGAGTAGAATGTTAAAGAACTTTATTATGTGATTTGGTTAAAAAATGAAGAAATTTAAATCGGGAAGTGCAACTTTCCTGATTACGAGTGCCATTGTATCCCCCTCCAATACGAACAAAAAAATTGTACACAGAAATACGGTAAAAAATAACACAGTCCCCCAGTCTTTTGTCGCGGATGGGAAAAAAAAGTGTCGAAATCGTACATGGGTTCGGACCGGTTTGCAGCCTGGGGGGGGGATTTGGTATACACTTGAAAGTGTATATTTTGGAATTTTGCCAAGGCATGTAACGCATAGAAATATTCATTTCCGACCCCATAAACTATATATATTCTTGATCAGGACAACCGATCCGTCGACCCGTCCGTCTCTGTCCGTCTGTCGGTCTGTTTCTACGCGAACAAGTCTCTCAGTTTAAGCTAACGGAATGAAATTTTGCACAGGATCTTCTTTTGGCACACCCAACTCATATGTAGAACCGGCCGGATCGGATGACTATATCAACATAGCTACCATAGGAACGATCAGTCTAGAACTAGTACTAGTTAGAAAAACTTTTAATTTTCCATCATCATAATCTTGGTATGTTAGTTTTTATGCATCCATAATTGTGGAAAAATGTATCAACATCGGATCACTATCAGCATATAGCTGCGGGGGGAACGATCGGTCGAAAAATAAGTCTTTTGTGAGAAAAACTTTGAATTTCCCATCGTAGCGTCTGCAATCGTAGTACATATTTTTGTTTTATATGTTTCACACAATTCTAAAAAAATTTATCAAAATCGGATGACTATAGCATATAGCTGCCATATAAACGGTCGGTCAAAAATCCACTTTTAGTGAGAAAAACTTTTGTTTTTATCCGTAGCGTCCCCAATCTTGAGTATATATTAGTTTTATATGCTTTCACATAATTTGAAAAAATTATCAAAATCGGATGACTATAGCATATAGCTGCCATATATGACTGATCAGTCGGAAAATGTGTTTTACTAAGAAAATTGTTTTTTATGGTATCAAATTTTTATTATCATTTTTAAATTTTAAAATAAACTGATATCTATATCCTATATTTATTTACATAAATAGTTGAAAAATTTTCAATTTTAAAACTTCTTAAATTTTTATTCCTATTTTAAATTTTATTAAAGGAAATCTTATGAAAAGTTGCAAAAATATATATTTTATTCGAAATCTATGAAAAGTTCAAAAATATATTTATGTAGATTTAAGGCAACACTACGTATGAGTGATAACAAAAAATTCTAGAATCTTGTCGCACCCAAATAAATTTAATTTGTAAGATATTTTCTCGAATTAAACCCGGTTCCGAACCAGTTTGAACCGTTTAAAAAGGGGTTGGGAGGCATATCTCTAAAATTTATTTCCGAACCCAATTAAACCGGTTTTAAGTGGTGTAGTGCCATATCACAGAATTATTACAGCTATGAACTTAAAATTTCATATTTGAGTTTTTAATTTGGAGATCCAAAAATTGGTTCATAGCCATATCTCTGATATTTCAAAGCGATTAACTTGAGAATTGATGTGAAGGTTGATAATGTGGATCCAAATTCAGTTCCGAACTAGATTAAACCCGTTCAATTGTGGTTCTGAGCCATATCTCAGAAGTAAGTTTACTAAGTTTTATACTAGTTCCGGACCAGCTAAAAAAAGTTACACATGATTATACAAATGTTATAAGTAGTATACACGTTTGTCACTAATATTTTAGTGGTTTTGTATAGGATTTATTTAATAACGATGCATATTTTTTTCGATATTTTTGTGCTTTATCGAATATCGAGTTTTTAATTTGATATTATCGATTTATTTATTTTAAAAATATTGTCAAGCCATAAGTTATTCTTGCAAAATAATCTTAGTTGAGTACTACGAAATTGCATCCTAACTTTTGCTTATACTAAGCCACAGTCCCTATTTAAAGGGTCCGGCAACTCCGAAAAAGCTTAAACTCAATTTCTGGAACTTGGGAAACTCATATTGGTATATCGTAGCCTATTTTGGAGAAGGAAGTCATGCAAACATGAATCGTTGGCCAAAAATGCAGAGCATAACAGAAATTTGATCACCTTAGAAAAGCAAAATGATTTGCTGATTTTTCACAATTTTCAGAGAGTAGATTTGAATGGTAAACGGTGAGTTGTAGAAGCACTTAAATGCTTTTCGTAACCATTTGACCCTTTTCAATAGTGTATAATTTGCAGGTTTTTACTTTTAAGTTTACACACGTCTCACACCTCCCCACACCCCGTCGACCACAACAAACACACATCCTAAGCCAAGTATTTTGAAGACTTAAAAAATGCCTCGCTGGCTGCGATAAATGTGCCCATGGCTCCTCGTTGTTGTGGTCTGCCTTAGTCCCTCTCATCATCCTTCTGCCTCTGGCTATCACTACAACAGCAACACGTGCAGCTTTCTCTACGGTTTGGTATTTTGAATTTTTATTATTTGCAATTTGCGTTAATGTTGTGGAAAAAAGCATGTGGCTGTTATGGCTTTGGCTTTAGCTGTGTGTGTGCTGCCTCTTGGCATATTGAATGGCCATTTGTGTCACACACACACACACACACACGCACACTAATGACCTTTTCATGAATGCAAGAAATGTGGGCAAATTATGGGCATAACAGCAGAGAAGGAAGATCCCTTCTGTCGTTATTGACAAAATGATTTGTAAACATTTTGCGCATCATTAGCCTGGGCCCATGGTTATGTATGCAATGCATTTAACCGATTAAAATCATGAATGCATCAGCTCTCCTCCCGTTAGTCAGTACAGTCAGTCACATGCTTAAACTGCTTTTGCTGACACCGCAAAAAAAAAAAAAAGATGGGAAAAATGTCAACTGCTTCCGGCTTCAATTGCATCAATGAGAATGGAAGACATGAAGTTTGGTCTAGGAAGGCTGGGCAAATATTTGCTTAAATTTGTGCTGAGGTTAAGCTTTTTGTTTGTTTTCGCCTCAGCTGAGGGGAGAAAGAGCTACAAATAGGGAGAGGGGGGTAGGGAGAGGAACAGGACAGAGTCTCTGACATAGAAAAATAGTTGAGAGCTGCGTTTTGACTGCATGCCAAGGCTGCTGCTGCTTCAGCTGATGATGATGCGGCCTCTGACCATGTTGATGACGCAAGCAGTCAAGCATGTGTGTGTGTGTGTGTGTGAGTGCATTGAGCAGTTATTCATGAGTGACTTTGAGGCTGGGGCCATTGACAAAAAGTTCTTGACTTGGCAGTTATGAAAAGTGGCCACCCAACTCCTTTTTAATAATTGAATATTACGCAATCAGTGCATACTTTTAGGCATATTTGTTGGATTTGCCATATTTTCATACAAAATCAAATTAGCGTCTAAAATTGAAAACTTATTTATTCATAAGCCACACGCTAATCATTTTTGAAGTTAGGCATAATTTAAAATTCAATTAACTAAGAAACAATGCAAATTGTTTTTGGTTACGGTCAACCCTTATACAATATGCATATTGCAGCTGTAGCTGATGAATAGGCTTTTGTCTTAAACGGTTTTGTCAATGATTAAGTAAATGAAAAGCCTCTCACACACACACACACATGCACGCACATTTTAAACCACAATTCCTTGTTGCTACTCTTGTATGTTCATTAATAGGCTTTTGTCTTTGTTAACCACAAAAATTATTGCTGCTCAAATGCACTTCAATGTGCAACCGCAAAATCCTTGATTATTGCATTTATGCCCTGGCCCAAACAATACATGCTCCTCGTCTCTCCCTTTGTTTTGTTTTTACCTGTGATATTCGTTGATATGACAAATTAAATTTAGTTGAAATTCACAATTAAAGCTGGTGTGAGAGCTATGTAAACATGTGTGAAACATTTCAGTCCTCGAATAGACGGACCATTGATCAACATTGGCAGTGATGGGCACATATTTAATAGTGTACGTTAAGCTAGCAAATTTGAATTCAGTCCATAGGGAACCTGCTTATAGCACAACTTTGAAATATTGAACTTTTTGAGACAGAGCTTAAAAAAGTTTCATTTTCGATTTGGTTAATTAGGAAAAATCAAGTTATAAAATAAAACTTAATAATTAATGATTATTTTTAAATTTTTTTAAGTTTGCTCACACAATAATGATTATTTTTAAACAATATTTTAAAACTAAGGCGATAATCATTATTTTTGAGCGAAAAAAATAAAACTCAAAAATAATGATTATTCCAATATAATGATTATTCCAAAATAATGATTATTCCTTATCAAAAGGAACTTTTTTTCAAAAATTTTTGTATCCCTAATTTGGATTTTATAGATTCGTCTTGCTTCACTTATTTTGGATATGCATTAACTTGCCAAAGTTCCATATGATAAGGTTACAATTCCTTGTTGAGTTCTATTTTTGAGCGAAAAAATAAAACTCACGAAATAATCATTATGTTTTAGTTTTATTTTTTTCGCTCAAAATAATGATTATCGCCTTAGTTTTAAAAATATTGTTTAAAAATAGTCATTAGCATTAAGGAATATAGTTAAAACTTATAAAAATAAAAATCATGGCGGATTTGCATAGATAATCGAAAAATAATCATTTTGGTATAATTAGAATTCCTCTACGACGATTCTAAGTGGATGATTTTTTTTTATTTAAAAATAAAAAATAATCATTTTTACGATCCCTGGAAAAAATAGCCAAAACGACCATGATAACGACTAATACATACTGATTACACTAGTTTATAAAAGAAGTGGTGGTAATTCTAAATGATCTTTTTTACAAATGATCCATCACGTCAGGATTTTTGGCAATTTGATCCTTAATTCGGAAAAGAGCTGTTTTACCCTTTTTATATTTTGGGAAATATATCTAATTTAGCTTTAAAATAAATTATCTCAAGAAATTCTGCGATTTTTTTCAACGAAGATATACCATTTTGAATACAAGTGCTCGAACTGACCAAATGTTTACACGCTCACAAGTATGCAATGTTTATCTTTAAGATCCTTCATTTTATATCATTAAAAATTACTAGGCAATGCACTGTTTTTTGCTTAGCATACTTTTAGACAGCAAAATTGGGTTAGATATTATGTAAATTCTTGCACATGTATTCTAAATGGTATATCTTTGTTTAAAAAAATCGCATAATTATAAATTGTAAACATGTCCCTTAAAATACATTTTCTTCACTCACACTTGGATTTCTTCCCGGAGAATTTGGGTGACACTAGCGACGAGCATGGGGAGCGCATGCACCAGGATTTGCAGAGAATCGAGAAAAAACTACAAAGGCTTTTGGGATGAGGGCATGCTAAGTGACCATTGTTGGGGTCTACTACGCGAGACTGATCCGAAAAACTATAACCGTCAGAGCTCGACAGGTGTTTGCTTTAAATAAAAATATAAAAACAAGTCATCAAAGTATTTTATTTATTTTAACTTTGGGTGTAGATAAATAATCCCTTGCATGTCGAGGAACTGGCGCGGAAACTGAAGAAAGTCTTGGGTACTTCAATGTTCTGTAGGTTTTAGAACTTATGCCTGTCACGTCTGTTAGGCAAAAATAACAGTCATTGGCGTGGTCTTGCGGTTCTCTCCAAAGCGTTGGCACAGAAAATGAAAAATATATCTTTTCTCCCAGTGACCACTTGTACAGCGTAACGCGGCATGAGTTGCAAAACTTGTCTGGCGTCCATGGCTTTTCGGTATTCCGAACATGCAATCACAAATATTGATAATACTCATCTCTTAACGATTGCGTTATGTTCCGGCCACTCTTTCCAAGGATGTACCGGCCACAAACATAGCAAAAGTGTTGAGTGCCAACCTTGCACGTATTCCGATTCATTTTGTTTTGCCATAATTTTTCTAATGTCAAACTTTTGTTTTAAAACGCCAACTTTGTTTTTCTAATTGAAAGTAATTTTGGTAGTAAGTACTTTGAATCAAAATGTAGTACAGCTTTATAGTTTTTGGGACATAACTTTCAAAAGCTCGATGATATCGAAAAACTGTGAACGTAGTCAATAAGAGGACACAAAGGTCTATTGAAAATTTAAAACTAGATTTTTTTGGATTTGTAGAACATTTGTAAGAATTATTGGAACTTGGGAAAAAGGGAGTTTCACTAAAAAAAGGTATTTTTTCATTTTAAAATCAATAGATCGGTATCTTAAAACAAAATAAAAGTCATGTTTTTTTTCTGTATCGTTATTCATCTTAGTTCACATTAAAAAAATATGGTTGGAATAGGTTAATTAATGTGGCCACAAGAATTAAAAATGTAAGCATACCTCGTATAATACACGTTTATTTAAATATATTCTGAACAAGAGGTACCAGAGGAAAACGGATAATTGATTTGAATTCAGCGCTTTAAAATACATAGGAAACGAATGCTATCTGCTCTGGTCCAAAAGTTGGATTTTATTTGTAAACCTGTGTTATCGGGCACATTTTATTTTAAAGCTAAGAAATAGTACTTTACGCTTATATCAAGAAGATTCAAAATAAACTTATTGGTTGCCCTGAAATCATGTCATAAAATTTTTGAAAACAGATTCGTGTTAAGCACTCGAAAGTCTTTTAAAATAACCACCTTCAATAAACTGAATGGCTTACTGAGGACAACCAGCGGATACGGCTATCACCTCGAAGCGGTGTTTGAAGCTGCTTAAGCAAACTGTTTATTAATTGTTGAGTCTAGCCGAATAGCCAGTTTGGTATTTATTGATTACAAATAAATAAGATGAAAGTCAATAAATAGGACGTAAAAATTCTTACATTTTAGGTGCAATAAAATAACTTTTAAGATAACTTTAAGGATACACTCAAATTGTCTTTGAATATACTATCTTAATATTTCATTGATTATATGATACAAAATTTAGATTTGTTTGATTTTTGGTTTTCGAGAAATAACAATAAAAAGTTGTGGGGTACACATGTACCCCGCTGGTAAGGATGTGACTTGAAATAATAGGTTAAACCCCAAAGAGCAAAATCCCTTTAATTGCCTTTTGCGTTGAATAACGGGACAGGCTCGCTGCTTGAAAATAGCTTTATTTAATTTTTTTTTATTAAATTAAATTCTTTAAATTTTTCTGACTTTTATTGCAACTCTAACGACTGTGACATGCTGCTGGTGAAAATAAAAGCCTTGGCTGGATTTTCTCTTGTCTTTCACTGTTGATTTTTCGGGCTGCCACCGGTGTCGTCTGTTGCTGCTGGCTCCATACAAACATTGTGTCTATTGACAGTGCGGGCAGCTTTTGCCACTTTTCACTTGCTGCTTCAATATTGTTTATTTTTATATTATCGCATTTGTTTATTTGTCAATATAGTTATAACACCCTTCGTCCCAGACCTAACCACACATGCACTTTAAATTCCGTATTAACTTTTTCCGGCACACGCGGCGTACATATGATTTATATGAGGGTGTCAGTTAAAAGCACAGCAAGTGCAACGTCAACTGTGGTGGAAACTGCAAGTGCACACCAACATATCAATCAATGTTGAAAAAGTTTTTTTTGGCAATCTCCACATCGCTTCATTTGGCACTTTAACCATAACGATCTGACATTTTTCACATTATTAAAATCACTTGCCAAGCGAGGCAGAGCGAGTGTAACAGGCGGCAGCCAGTTGATATATGCCAGGCGTAACGGAAATTATATTAAAAATCATATTAACATCCACTCACCGATATACATAGGCAAGCCATTTCGTTGTCAGTCCAGAGCCAAAACTCGGAATTATCCGATTCAGAATGCAGTTGCTGTTTCTGTTTCTGTTTCACTTATTCCAAAAGTCAAATCCAATTTTCGTCTAACGTGTTGTCTTAGCAGCATGAGCTGCTCTTCCACTGCTGCATCAACTTCTCTTCCTGCTTTCAGGAAAGTGCAGCACACTTTCGGGCGCCGCAGCTGCTGGTGCGTTGCCTTCCTCTTTTTTTTTCTCTTTTTTTTTTTTGCTGCTGCAGCAGTTGGCAAAATGATAAAAACTGGCAACGCACTGCTAGAAAATATGCATTTTTAATGCCATAAATTAGTTTTGCCGTTTGCCTTGCACCCAGGGAGAGAGCTGCAAAAGAGGAAAGCAGAGAATCAGCATAAAAAGCCAGAACAGTACCCCGCACGGAGTGTCTAAAGCTGTTTAAAAGGTTTAATGTGTTTTATCTTAAATTTATGTAATGCCGTTTCTTTTTGTTTCAATTTTGCACTAACTAATTGAAATATGGTTCACCTAATGTGTTTGCAACGCAATTTATTCATACGACTTTCGTAACCATCAATAAGGGTCCCCCAACACTTGCCAGCTTTTTGGATAACTGCAAAATCACATCATAAAAATTGCATCAAAAACTATTCCAACTTTTGCTAAAGCTAAGAAATGTGGGCAGAGTGGAAAGCGACTGCACAAATGGCATTTAAAAATTCATGAGTGTGAAAAGCCACAGCCCGAAAGGAGACTCGAAAAAGTTGCAGCAACTTTTCGGGGCAGCCAAACAAAAATCATAACAGCAAGGGATTTCGGGACAGGAAGGTGGAATAGGTGGTGTAGGTGGTGTACTAGGAATGAGTGTTTATTGAAAGACAACGTCACGGCGGCACAAAGCTCGCGAACCAACGGAAAACCTCAAAAAGGCATGGATTGTCAGTCAAGGGATTAGAGAATCCGAAAGATGTGAGCTACTCATATGCATAGACAGTGTCAGAGATACAGTCAGTGCGCCATAAGAAGAACATTTTTACTATCTAGTGCATGGTTTCTTGGCGTTTGCGGTTTACTTTATTAAAAAATTTATTACTCTAACTGGAAGGTAGTCATGGTCTTAAAAAACGTAGATTTTTAAACTAACAAAAATTATTTATGAATAAATATTTGGCTTGATCAGGCCAGAGGTCTAATGCAACCCTTATTCTTTTGGTATAATTTAGGCACATTTTCTTTGAACCCACTACTCTTTATCAATCACACAGTTAAAGCAAAGAACAATAATATTAGACAATAATATTGCAATAAATTCTCTCTTAAGATGCAATTACTAAGAAACTTTTGCTTGTAAACCTTAATAGGTCAATCGAAAACATTTTGAAGAATATGAAGAGTGATGATCGGAAGCAAAAGGTCGAGACTTGGCAAAAAAATTAGCAAGAAAGAACTGTTAGAATATGTGATCCTGACACATATTAGTTAGTTAGTTGTCGAACGAAGATCATATTAAAACAGAGGTACCGACGCCGGAACTAACCGGTAATATTATAGGTACTACATATAACGGGCTCCCGCCCATCTTAGCGCCAAAATAATGAAAAAAACGTTTGAAGACTCCCCTGCCCATGACCAGAACGTATTCACCTAGTCCATTAACGTACAAACGTGAAACCAACCAGACCCTTATCCGACGGGTGGTTGTCAAGTAAAAACACATAGGAGCGGCCACCTTAAAACGCCATATCCGCGGTTCTCAGAAATCAAATGTCTTATTCTTTTCTATAATGTGTTCACAAACCGTTTTAAGCATCGGATTAAAAAGTTTACCATTAAAGGGAATTTACACTTGATAATGAATTTCCATACACAAACCGTATCAGGTGTTTCCATTTAAAAGTCGTCACCTTAAAACTACAAACCGAGTTTATCCGATAATTCTAGGGTATTTTCGCGTTTCCAACATTTGAAACTCAATCATACATAACGGTATCGGATCTGGACAACGGCGATTCAAAGAAAATCATATATTTAAACCTAAAATGAGCGTGATATCCGACGTATAAAATTAAACACTTAAAAACAAATATGTAAACAATAAGTACCGGTCACCCTGGGTGGATCAACCGCCTAGTATATACACTAAATGTACAATAGTCATAGTCAGTCAACAAACTCTTTTAATATATAGAGATAGATATCGATATTTACAATTTTAAATTGTTGAAATAAAAATTTGATACCTGAAAAATGTTCGTAAAAATCGACACAATTTTTTTAAATTATGAAACTATAAAACTAATAACGATGACGCGATGAAAACAAAAGTTCAAGAGTTTTTTACCGACCGTTTATGCTACTGGATCCGATGATAAATCACGTGAAACATATAAACAATACTGGAACGTGAAAAATTCCAGCATCGACCGACGTTCCAGCTACTTGATCCATATACATCAAGAATTATTGACTATAACTAACACAAGTAGTGCTCGGAATTTAATAACCAACGATCGTTTTTTGTCGTCCGACATTACTCGTCAAAGAGCCTCAAACCCGATAGCTTTAAAACTGGCTAGTCGTGAAACACCCACACGGATAGACAGACGGAGGGGGCACGGGCGCCGTCGTTATTTTAGTGGAATTAAATTTCTATCGTTACAAACCTAAAATATTATACACTATTCAAGTGGATAAAAATGTAGACCCTTCAATAATGTATAAAAAACATTAAATTAAAATTACGTAGCCGCAATGTGGTACTATGTGAGCGGTTTAGGTAGGCTTGATCAAATCAATGCACACAGGTTGCGCTTGTATGGAGCAGCGGCTAAAAATACTTCTAATGAAGGTAGATTTCTACAATTAAAAAATATTTCAAAATTATGGTATAAAAATAAATATGATTGACCCTCCCCTACCTCCTCTCAACACGCCTCAAATGGCTAAAATTTGGAACTGTCATAGAATCTTTGAATAATAATCTTTTTCCTGGATTCTTTTGCATTAAAATATTTGTACGTTGTGGAAAATAATGAAAATGTTTATTGATTTCGAAAACGACTTAGAATGATCAGCAAAAGAACTTGCTCCTTGATCAATCATAAAATTTAAACAATCTTTCTGCTGACCGCGACTGATTCGGTATCATGATAGCCAATTTGAGGTATCTTGATAGCGGAGCATGTATTAAAGAAATACTATGCTCCTTTCAATTGATACTGCTACCACCAGCTGTAATAGATAGTATTAGTCGTATCTTGTGTACTGGTGCAATTATGAGCTCTTTCATCTGCTGTAAATAATTACACTAGTTTACAGAAATAAAAAAATAAATACCCATTGAAGCTGTTATTTTTTTATGATGTACTTTTGGAATGCTGAGCTCAAAATTTAAATTCAAAATTTTTGTATGGATACGTTTTTGAGATAGAATTTTTTTTGTTTTTTTCGGTAGGTACCCTTACATTTTATGACATATCTCGAGATAGAAACTTTAGATGTCGTGAAGCAAGGTATTAATCTAAATGGTATGCAATATTCAATAATCTAGTTGAAGATCATTTTCCAATCGGTTTAGTAGATAAAATGCTACAAGCAAAAATATTTCGAAAAAATCGATTTTTCTCAAAAAACGTGCAAATTTGTTTTCCTCAAATCTGTAAAAGGTTGAAACTGATAAAAATAAATTGTTTTTTTCTTTTGTTTTACGAATAGCACTTTACGAAGAAAATAAGGCATTGGTAAAGAATATCTATGGATAAATAAAGGAGCTGTGAGCAATTGAGTAAAAGTACTAACAGCCAAATTTCATTGTTTTATGTATTTATTAGAAAATATTTTTTTTTTTCTTCATTTTTGGCCTTGCTCTTAATTTTTTTCTGTGATTTGTCTTCTATTGGAACTCGTACATTGAGCAAAAAGAAAAGTAAAAAAAATTTTTTTTTAATGAACACGTAAAATAGTCAAATTTGACCCCTAGTTGTTTCACACAATTGCTTACAACTTCGCTATTTAACCACAGATTTTCGTCATCAACGCCTATTTTCTCGTAATAGGGCAATTTATAAGAATAAAAGAAAAACAATTTTTTGATTTTTATTTTCAACCATTTACAGATTTTAGAAAATCAAATTTTTCACGATTTTGAGAAAAAAAATCATTTTTTTCGAAATAATTTTGCTTCTTACTTTTAAACTACTAAACCGATTGGAAAATGTTCTTTGACAAGAATATTGGGAATTGCATAGCCTTTTAATTAATCTCGTGCTTGACTTCATCTAAAGTTTATAACTAGAGATATGGCTTAAAAGGATGGGTACTACCGAAAAACAACAAAAAAATTCTAACTCAAAAAACGTATCCATACAAAATTTTGAAATTCATTTTGAGTTCAGCATTCTAAAATACATCACAAAAAATAATGGCTTCAATGGGTCTTTTTGCTGTAAACTAGTGTTATAAAAAATAATCAATATATTAAATTATTGCGTTCCGTATATTGATTTTCTTCTAAAGGCGTTTGCCAAATATGTAGCACTTCGTTCAGCGAGAACCATTTCTGATACATGTTCGCGCCCCATCTTTTTGCTGACCCCCCATTGAGCCTCAGTAAATTTTTTTTCTGTGTTGTTTCCAGATATTTTGACTTCCATATTTTTTATCTTTGGCCTCTAGCGTAACAAGTGCCGAATGTTATGATTGCCAATATTTGATGAAATCATTGGCAATTTCCGAATTTATACCAAATAATTGTCTTGTTCGGCTAGATTTTGACTTGAAGTTTTTGCTTCTAGATTGCCTAATCAATTTGATGAACTCAGTAAATTCAGTGCGATTTTTAAGAAAATTAAACTAGAAAACCCATTTATATAGTTCAAAAAGACTAATTTTAAAAACGCATAAAAATCATCAACAACTGCTACCAGTTTTCCGATTAACCCACGGCTCCCCTGAGGTGTCTAAAATAAACTTCCAAACGATTAGCTCCAAATTTATTTTCAAGCTACACATTCACGAATATGACTTTTTTTTGGAAAACCCTAGAAATGAAGCCGGAAAAGTGTTGTTGTTCAAAACTCACATGTTTATCATTCGATTAGCTCAAGCATTGTCAAGCTCCAAATTGCAAAAATATTATCGCGTTTTTCTCAGTGTGGAAGTCCGGAAAATAGCCGGGAAAATGATATATATGGAAAGCACTGTTTTTTTCCGATTGATTTCAAACTCGGAAAATACATACAATACAATAACACATTATGGAAAATAATTAGACATATGATTATTCGGTGGTGGCCGCGGTTCGGAGAATGGAGGGAGTGGTTAAGTTCATCGACAATGGTTATTTGTTGAGCCGGTTGAAATATTCTTCGTTTTGCTTGGCTTTATTTACCGGGAATGTGGAATAATTTTTATTTTTGTACGAAATTGATTACAAAGGTCGAATATGAGTGCGGGTTCGCACCTTCGCTGTTCTGTATTTAATTTAGTTTGAAAGTTCTATGGGTCCAATTAAATAGAAATTTTTTTAGCTTTGCGCAAATGCACCCTCGAATCGGGTAATGGGTGTCAGGGTAGTTTAAAAGCCAATTTTATTTGTAAGCCGAACTGAAAATGGAAAATTCACCAAAATGAATAGTTATTTTCTTAGCTCTACAGGCCAAATAAATAAAAATTTGAAATATCATTTTTTTAATTTATTTATAAAAATATATTAAAATTAAAAATTATTTATAAAAAAATTATAAAAAAATTGATTTTAATTCTTTAAAGTTCTTTATCACAACCTCCACGATAAAAAGCAAGTAAATGTCACTTTCACAATAACACAACAATCTTCTGTATTTCAGATTGCAACAATGGATGCCGTTTTTCACGATATTTATGAAATGCAAATTAAAAAATTGTTTATTTGTAATTAAAATAAATGATGAGTAAATAAAATATATTTTTAATGCAAGTTTTCCAATATAAATGCGGATTTTTTTCTAATGAGTTACGCTCGTGTCGGGTGTTCCTCAACACCCACTCTTCTTTTAGTCAAAAATGAATTCAAATGGATTCATGGAATTGAATTTTCACTAATTAATTAAGGGATCGTGACAGGATTGATTTTAAAATTGAAGGGCGAAGTCGGAAGGGTACGGAATTAAATTGAAAATATGGGCGAGGTAAAGTCACAGAAAGGAGCATGGATTTGGGACGAGATCTCATAAAACATATCTAAAAAAAACTCTCAATTAACTAATGAATTTTGCTAATGAAAGAATTTTTTAAGTTTTTATGCAAACAAGATAATAAAATTAATACTACAGCTGACACATTTTTCAAATTGTTTCCTTTTTCAATCAGAATGTTACCCATTTAAGAGATGTTGTTGTATTTTTTTTTAATGCTCATATGAGTGCCTACTGTATATGCGGCTGGTTGGTTACTGGTCCGGGGTCCTGTCATTGTGGCTCGGCAACAAAACAAACTGCAGCCGTGCAAGAAAACACAGCAGAATACGAGTACGGGTACGGGTAACATGGTTAAACGGGGATGTGAGGAGTTGAGAGAGGCATTGGGGGCCAGACTTTTGCTTTTCATTCATACGAAATTACCTGCGGCCAAGAGCTTAATGCCAGTTGGACTGCAAAATCCACTTAGGAAGTTGATACAATCAGTTGCTCTGACGAGAGGGAGAGAAAACAGCAGCAGCAGCAGCAGCAGAAGCCGTAGTCGTAGTTGAAGCCGGAGCTTCAGCTCTCTGTGGCCTGTTGTTGGATGTGGATGGATTCATTAAAACGAATTGCTGTGAGTTTTACGGCCTGCCAGGCCTGGCAATGACTACAAACTATACGAACTGTATATGTATATATGACTATATATGCTTGTTGTTGTTGTTGTTGGTTTGGGTTTTGTTTTGGGACTCATTGACGTGCAACATATCCAGGGGAGAAGGGGCGCTGCGGTGGCTGCTCTGTGGCTACTCTGGGCTCGGTTTCTGGTATGCAACTAGACAGAAATTTCGTTTTGGCTTAAAACTGGCCACAAGTCGAAAATGCATTAAAACTGCAAATTAACTGGAGAATTGTGCTGCTTCCCTAAACCCTTACGGCTCCCGTACTAAAAGCGCACCTAATTAGAGGAAGCTGCTAAGCTCGGCTTAGGACTCGGTCCTCTGTTCGTAATTATTTATATTTCACATTTAAATGCACAGCTTAGGAGCTGCTTCTATTTCTGTTGCAGTTTGAAGTGGGTAAACCCAGTCGGGGCCATACTTCCGCATCGAGGAAAAGGCATAAAGCAGAGGACGACACATGCATACCTAGAGAAGAGGCGTATTGTGCTTACGCATACATTTGCACAGACAAACAAAGCCAAAGTAGAGCGAAGTCGACTCAGCTCGACTCCGTGTCCATGTAACATGTTAATGAACTGCGCCAACTGTGTTTGCACAGAACTTAGTGTAATGTAATCCAGGCTGGGCAGGCACACACACACACACACACACACTCGCACCTCAACGCCCAATGTGTCGAATGTTACGCCAAGGAGTAACTTTGACATTTACCATTCAAGGCTTATGAGTGCCACAAACACGGGGGGTGGCCAAGGGGTTGGCTGGATGCTGTAACCCGCCTGGGCAATTGCCTTATGGTTATTTTCATAGCCCTGGCCTGGCCACAAAACTGCGAGCCAAGTGTGACATGAACATGAAAGAGACGACAAAATGGAAAAAAAGAGCAAAAAAAAAAAAAAAGAGTTCGCCAAGCCAGCTGGGATTTTTAGTGAGGACACGTGAGTGCAAAAGGCCTCACATACTCGTACAACATCATGAGGTGGAAAATTAAATCACATTTAAGGCAATTGACTGCAGATAGGGCAGATAAAGCAAGACTTTACTTCTACTTGGTTAACACTTTTTGTGGTAATATTGAAATTTTTTATGTAATTTATGATGATAAGTCGGCAGCTTAACTAAGAAAGAAAACAGCAGTAAATATTATGAAAAAGTTGAGTTGCCATTTGGAACTACGGAGAGAACATTCCCCTGGCCACAAGTATTTCATACCAAAAGGACAAAAGGACGTCAGTTCTTGTATAAAAATTTATTGGCAGACTGGAGGGATATTTTAAAGCAGAGGTGGAAGCGGTTTAACCAAAACTTAAACAAACTAAATTTAGACTTAATTCGTTATAGTGAAATATAGTTCTCTTGCCGCAGAATTTGAAATATTACACTAGGAACATGTAAGAAAGTCGGTCAAGCTCGACTGCAATAGGTGCCTCCCAAAATTTGTGTACAATAATTTGTAAGAACTGAACTTAAAAATGTGTTTAACGTGCAAAGGCTCCGTCGATGTTTAACTGCCCTTGCAGTTTTTTTATTTTATATAAAATCGGTTTTACTGATTTTCTTACAAAAAATTCATTTCACTTAGAATCTTTCCCGAGAATCAACGCCCTCACAACGAGTTAGCGATAAGCAATTATTCTACAAATCAACACAGCATCTGTTCAAACGGAACAAAGCAAAGGATAGTAATAAAGCTTTGCCAGCTTCAGCTGCGCCTCTATACTTTTTCCCTACCAATAAAATCTTCATGAAGGAAATTTCATCATGAAAATGCGACGGACATATTCATATTTTATCTAAATTAATTAATTAATTGAAGAACTCGATGTCTTTCCTTATTGCCAACTCTTAAAAATACTGGAAAATTCTTAAAAAGGGGCATTCTACCTTTGGACGAGAGTTTTAATGGAGTGTTTTTTACAAAAATTCTGGAGGAAAACTATAAGAGCTTTTTCAATTTGATTTTTTGTTTTGTGTTATTAATTAATTAAATAGCATAAAAAAAAAAATTTGGAATTGAGGGTTTTCCAAAAGTTATCGGCCTGCCAATTAAGGCCTCAAAAAAAAAGGTGTAGAGGTGGTGGCCATGATTCCGTACTTTAGGTTATCGGAATTGAAAAACGGTAAAGATGAGGTTAAAAGTTTTCTCACTGATCAGTTAATTGCTATGTCATCCGATTTTGACAAATTTTGTACCACGATTATAAAAAAAAAATTAGATTTTCGACGTTTTTTTGTTGTTTAGCAAAAAAATTGTCTAAAATTTTTTACCTTCAGATTAGGTACGGGCCAGAATTACATCAATTCTGTGTCGATTGCCATTTGCTCATCAAATTTGGTTCAGTAGAACTGGCCCAATCATGGCTACCAGGTCAAAAAAACGTGGTTTAGAAAAACTCGGTTTAAAGTTTTCAGCAACGTTGAAAATACTATATTTGCGGCAAGAACATTGCTCTACAAAAACGGCTATATCTGAAACTAAACTCTTTCGAGTAATTGAAAATGGCGTTAAAGGAGATCGAAAGGGGAATGTACTCAAGCTCGTTATAATAAGACAAAACAAAAAATATGGGGCGGAAAAGAATATTTTCAAAGGTAGAAGACCCTTCATAAAGAAGAAGCTAATATATTTATTTAAATTATTGTATAAAATAAACAAATTCATTGCTTAGATTTTGAATGCAATTGCAAACAAATCCAAGCTACCTTAATTCATAGGATCAATCTGAGCACTGATTTGTGGAAATATATTAAGTGGGCCTACATAAAATTGCTAATTCTAATCTGATCAACAACCTCGGTATGATAAAAAGGACACAGACTCCACAAACCGGACAGATTTGTATTGAAAAATATTTACTGGAAAAAATTACCGCCATAATACGATTGCTTTAGCAATATCTCCGGTTACGTGCAAGACCGCTGATTGCTAAAAAAACCCATGCTCAAGTGTTTTTCCTTTTAAGGGGGTCTTTTACCTTTGAATTTTTTTTTGAGAATTGTTTGTTTTGCATTATTATGATAGCTTGGACTTCCCTTTCATCGTCTTCAAACCATTTTCCAAAATTCGAAATATTTTAAGAAGTTTGAGGTGGGCAATGTTCAATTTTGGGAGACCTTTATTGGCAGGCCGATAACTTTTCAAAACAGCCCTCGGGAATTTTTTTATTTTTATATTTATTAATTTATATAATTAATTAGCAACATAAAACAAAAAACCAAATTGACAAAGCTCTTATGGATTTCCCTCCAGAATTTAGCTCTCACAAAACGGTGTTCAAAGGTAGAAGACAATGTACGGAATACCGATTTGAGAAGCTTCCAATCTTTCAAAAAAATATATACACTTTCGCAGCGCAATTTTTGGCTGTTACACGGCATTTTCAAGGTTAGGAATTTATAATATTCAAAATTTTTAATAAATATTTCTTGGAACGTAGTCTTAAGTAAAGCTTCCAATCTTTCCAAAGAGTATATCTACATTTTCGCAGCACAATTTTTGGCTGTTATACGGCATTTTCAAGGTTAGGAATATTTTTGTACGCCCAAGATGGGTTTCAACTCGATATTTTATTGGCCAAACGCTCGATATTTTAATTGGCCGGATGCTTAAAATCCCACCTGGGACAAATTCTTAAAAAATTATTTCCCATCCCAGAAGTAGTAGTTCGTAATTTATAAAATTTTTTGAATATTTTTAAGATTATTTCTTAGGCATCAAAAAGCATCAATAATATAAATTTTGTCATTGTCAATATTATTTGGTAATTTTTTGTCAGTTTTTTTTTTGTTTGTTAAGAATTTGCCGATACTGACCTTCTATTATTAAGATCACTGGGACGTAAATTTAATACATATTTGCAGTAAGATAAATTTTGTCTTGAAAAGTGATGCCGTAGCTTCTTAAGGTCTTGATAATAATACAAATATCTTAGAAATATTTTAATGGTTTAAGCTAAGAGTTTTGGCCAGAGCCGAAAGGCTTTTTCTTCCATGTGAAAAACGTCTTGGCCTGTTTGAATAATAAAGGCACGGTTGCCACTTGAAAATTAAAATGATCCATGACAAAAAAATGCTCCAAAAAGGCTCCATTCTAATTAAAAAGAAATCCCGATCAACAAAAACGTACAGGAAATTATTATTTTTCATTAATTTATTAATACAGTCGAACTTTCTTTTACGAACATCCTGTTTTCTATTTACTATAATTTACTATTACGCCCGTAACTCGAATGTTCATGCGTTTTCAATATACCTGGAACGAATTTTTTTAAATAAACTATTTTGATTGTAATTTTTACCAAAACAAACGAAAATTGTTTTTAGGAAATATATCTTCGGTTATAAATTTGCCAAATAACAATTAATAACACTGTGATTGTTTTTCAAAAAATAAAAAAGACAAGACCAACTTGAACGGTTTTCCCAGATTCGGACCTTAGGAATCAAACTTTATCATTACCGTTTTGAGTTATCACGATTTTTTTTTTTCAAATTCCAAAAATATATTTAATACTCGCAAAATCTAAATAAATAAATTTTAATCTCGTCTAATTAAATACATTTATAGTTTTTCGATATCATTGCGCAATCAAAAGTAATAGATCAAAGAGCTATAAAAAAATTACAAATATTTTACATAATTTTAATTTCCGAAATGACATTATATTAGGAAACATTTAATCAGAAATCACTTGATAAATTATTTTACTGTAATATTTCTAAATATTTGATATGTATAAAATTTGAGATTAATTTAATGTAAAAGTTATATTTTTTGACCATAAATTTTAAAGAGCGCACAATGATATCAGTTAGAGACAAGTCAATATATTTATTTAGATTTCATAGAATCAGTTCTCATTTTATTTCAATCTTCAAAAATGTTAACTTGATAAAAAAGCTAAAGAAATATGTTGTATGGAGCCATCGTGACAACTCAAAAAAGTAATGATGCAGTTCGATTCTAGGGACCGATTGGGAAAACCAGTTAGGTAGGTCAAGTCTTTTTTCGACTTGCAATGTAATCAAAATGTTATCCTTTGTCATTTGTATCAGTTCTCAGTTTGACGATGATAGCAAAAGGAATTGCCGCGCGGTTTTGGAATTTCTTTTTACAGTCTATCCACAAAATTTGAAAAAAAAACGTGGTTATATTATTATGACAATTGCTGCCAGGTTTTTGTTGCAAATGCCATACCAATTTGTGTTTTGTGTTTGTTACGAAAAACTTTTCTATGTTAATTTTATTATTTTGAACTTATAAAAAAAATATTTTGCTATGCCTAAAAAGCTCCATTTTCCCAAAAAGGCTCCAGGGCTCCAACGAGAAAAAAGATCCATTTGGGAGCGTTTGCTCCAAATGCGGCAACCGTGGGTCAATAATAAAGACTATACTCAGATGTAAAGCATAAAAATTTAGTTCGCTCAACTTCTTCGCATCTAAATATTTAAAGGAACATTTAGCTTCCATAATTATTTAGAAGGTTTCTATTTATATTTGAATAACTGTGAAAAAGTATATTTTATATCTTTAGGTAAAAATTAGGTATAAAATATTGCTTAGTTTTCAGGTATTGTATAATATTTATGCTCCTTAGAAAAACTCATCGAATGATTGATTATGATGTCAGCTGACAATGCACCCATTTCACTAATTTTTTTAATCCTTGGCAACATTTGATTACAATTTCTGGTTGATTTTTTTTATACACTTGAAAAGTGTATATTAATTTGCCCAGAAGTTTGTAACGCAAATATTCATTTCCGACCCCATAAACTATATATATTCTTGATCAGGTCGACGAGCTGGGTTCATTTCCGTTGTCCGTCCGATCGTCTGTCTGTCTGTCTGTCATCTGTCTGTTTCTACGCGAACTAGTCTCTCAGTTTTAAAGCTATCGAGCTGAAATTTTGCACAGAGTCTTCTTTTTACTGCACGCAACTAATGTCGGAACCGGCCGGTTGGGTGACTATATCTTATAGCTGCCATAGGAACGATCGGTCGAAAAATAGTCTTTGTGAGAAAAACTTTGTGGATTTCCATCATAGCGACTCCAATCGAAGTATATATTAGTTTTATATGTTTCCACACAACTCTGAAAAATTTATCAAAATCGGATGACTATAGCATATAGCTGCCATATAAACGGTCCGGTCAAAAAAAGTCTTCTAGTGAGAAAAACTTTTTGTCTTCTATCGTAGCGTCACCAATATTGGTATATATTAGTTTTATATGCTTTCACATAATTTCGAAAAAAATTTATCAAAATCGGATGACTGTAGCATATAGCTGCCATATAAACGGTCGGTCAAAAAAAAAGTTCTAGTGAGAAAAACTTTTTTTTTTCCATCATATCGTCACCACTCTTGGTATATATTAGTTTTTATGCTTTTACATAATACAGAAAAATTTAGCAAAATCGGATGACTATAGCATATAGCTGCCATAGGACCGATCGGTCGGAAAATGTGTTTTACTAAGAAATGTTTATTTTTATGGTATCAAATTTTTATTTTTCAATGACTAAAAATATTTTAAATATCTGATATCTATATCCTATATATATTTTACCGGTTAAATCAGTTGGAGGAAAAGTTTTCAAGTGTATTAAAACTTCGGCACAGTCGAAGTTAGCTTTCCTTCTCGTTTTTTGTAATTTAGTCATTTGAAATTCCAGTCAAGTTTTACCGATGATTGATTAATTTAATTTGCAAACTCTTTCTTTATTCTGCCAGTTGATTTATGCATACAATTTCTATTCTTTTTTTTGTTGTTTTTTTTTTTTTTGGTGCACTATTGACTAACTAGTGACTGGAAACTGAATGAATATGCAAATCAGTTGACAGTTTGACGTCATAATTATTCATATTGTCGACCAAAAAGACGACGGAGACGATCGACAGCCGGATGAGTGCAAAGAGTGAGAGAAAAAGACAAGTCCTGGGCACTTGCAGCAGTGTCATATTAATTTTAGTCAAGTGGCCACTTAAAGTGTGCCATGACAACAACAACAGCAACTACTATTGACAAGGAGCAACGTTAAATGTGCAAATGTCAGTTGCTTCGTGTCCTGTGCCCGGTGTCTGAGCCGAGTGATTTGCATAAATGCATGGGTATTGGTTTTGGCCAAAAATGTCACTGACTTTTTGTCAGCCGCCTTGTCAGCGGACGTTTGGCCAGGGTGGGTGAGTGGGTGCAGGGGGTGGTTAAAGAGACCTTACCTTGGGGTGACAATGCCTAATGATTACAAATTGCCAGCAGCATTTAAAAAAAAAAAATTTAAAAAAAAATCAACAAAGAAGAGAGCAGCAACCTATAAAGCAAAGTAAATGCGGCTTAAATGCATTGTTGCGATTAATATTAATGCCAGTGGGAGGCCAACCAACTTGCCAGCGACTGAGACTGATGAGGCTGCCACCAGCAAAAAGTAACGACGCATCATCATGCCCATTAGCCAAACAAAAAACTCTGCAAATTTGCAGCCTTGATTTTACCAATTTTCGCATCTTAATTTCCGCTAATTGGTATCCATAAAAGCTAACCTGAGCATCATAAATTAATACGACCGCAAATTGATACGGTTAGAAAAGAACAAACATTATCTAATTTTGCCTCATTTCAAGTGAAAATGTGCGCCCTAATGCAAACACACACGCACGTTTGCTCTTCCCCCCAAATGCATATTCATTTTCATCATCAATCTGGCACAGTGGGATAAGGATGATCAAAATTTTGCATAGAATTAGTTTTACTATGAAAAGGAGTATAAACCATTGGTAAATTAATTTTTGACTGCATCGACTTGATACTTAAATATTTCAAGCGGAAGCGAAGTGTACGCCATTTGATTTTATACTCTGTACTGAAGATACAAAGAGTTTAGGTAAGGTCCTTATCAAAATTATAAGACACTTTGTTTTATTCAATTATTTTCCAAGTTAAAGTATTTAGAAGCTTACAAAATTTATTCATATTTTAGCATGGAAAAGTAAAATGTTGCAACAAAATAATATTAAAATTTACAAGTTTCTACGATTTTTTTAACAAAGTAATAAAAATTGTTATTTTTGACCTTATCAAAATTATAAGACTCTTCTGGTTTTGGTACTCAAAAAATCAAATTTATCGGAATGTAATTATTGTAAATATTTAAATAATGTAATTTAGATGTTTTTTGTAGATTCTTTTCATAAATATGTTCTTTCAGGGAATCCGCCAGCACCACCAATAATACTTTTTCCATTTCCTAAAAAATTGCATTTTTAAGAGCATTCGAGCCCTCGTACTTGGTGTTTTTCTTTTAGATACGCCTTGCCAGTATGCCACAATCATTTTCAATCGGAAAAAGATCCGGTGAGCAAGCTGGCCAGTTCAATATTTTGACAGACCTGCATTAACGCCTTTATTTTTCGACTACGGCGAATTCGGACGTTATCCGGCATGAAAACATAGGACTTTTTCCTATTTTCACCTAGAAATGGTGGCAGACTATTCCCTAGTACTCGTATGTTACTGAGTACATACACATGTTTATCCTTGAGCTGGAAAAACCGATCCGAACTTGTCTCATAAAAAAAAATAACCTGTAAGAAAATATACGGTAAGCATATATAGATAGATAGAGAAATGCAACATTTTGATTTCCGAGACCCAGTTGGTTTCCAAGTTATTTATTTCAAAATTTATCCGAGTTGCGTTTGCGGAATCTTTTTAAGCACACTTCGGACAATGTGTGCAGATTGATTTAACGTGCGGAAAGTCATGGTAGACCCTTTTTTTTCAATTGCGAAGAGTTGGGAACAGGACGCTTTCGAATAGGTTGCCTCTTTAATATTCCGTCTTCTGCCGCGTTCACTCAGAACAGGTTTTTCTTTCAGAACAGCGTTTTTATACACTTGAAAAGTGTATATTAATTTTGCCCAGAAGTTTGTAACGCATAGAAATATTCATTTCCGACCCCAGAAACTATATATATTCTTGATCAGGACGACGAGCTGAGTTCATTTCCGCTGTCCGTCCGTCTGTCTGTCTTTTTCTACGCGAACTAGTCTCTCAGTTTTAAAGCTATCGAGCTGAAATTTTGCACAAAGTTTTCTTTTTCTGCACGCAACTAATATGTCGGAACCGGCCGGATAACTTATATCATATAGCTGCCATAGGAACGATCGGTCTAGAACAAGTTCTAGTTAGAAACTTTTTGTTTTCCATCGTAGCGTCACTATTCTTAGTACATGTTAGTTTTATATGCTTTCACATAATTCTGGAAAAATGTATCAAAATCGGATCACTATAGCATATAGCTGCCATAGGAACAATCGATCGAAAAATAAGTCTTTGTGAGAAAAAACTTTTTTTGATTTCCATCGTAGCGTCTCCAATCGTAGTATATATTTGTTTTATATGATTCCACACAATTCCGGAAAATTTATCAAAATCGGATGGCTATAGCATGCTGCCATATAAACGGACTGTCAAAAAATACTTCTAGTGAGAAAAACTTTTTTGATTTTTATCGTAGCGTCCCCAATCTTTGTATATATTAGTTTTATATGCTTTCACATAATTTCAAAAAAAATTATCAAAATGACTATAGCATATAGCTGTCGCAAGGAACGATCGGTCGGAAAATGTGTTTTACTAAGAAAAGTTTTTTTATAGTATCAAATTTTTACTATCAATGATTTAAAAATTTTAAATATCTGATATCTATATCCTATATATATTTTTCAGTTAAATCGGCTGGAGTAAAGTTTTCAAGTGTATTAAAACTTCGGCACAGTCGAAGTTAGCTTTGCCTTCTCGTTTTTTTATTTTGGATAGTAATTCAATAGCACTTTATTTAGAAAAAAATTGCAAAAATCGACCCAGAGAATTCAAAGAAATCAGTAAAAATTATGCTGACGTGACGTTACTTAAAACGGAAGTGGGTTTTGACTCGGACTACAAAGTTGCTAAACTCTGTGAATTGAGAAGCTTTTTTGCATGAAGCTTTTTTCCAGTAGTTTTTAGAATAATATAAGTTTATTTTCCAATTTAACAAATATAAAAATCATGTCTCGTTCTTTTTGTATTAGCTTCTTTATATCTGACGTGACGTTACTTAAATTTCATTTGGCAATTTTTAAGTGAAGAAATTTTTTCTTAAATTATTCAACGCAACAAAAAAATCATTTTTAATTGTAGCTAAAATTTTGCGAAAAGAGTGGAATTGCTTAATGACTCTGAGGCTGTAAAATCGAAAAAAGAAAATGCTCTGAAAAACTGGCCAAAACGTAAATTTGTACTTTCTAGCCCGATTTATCGCTATCTTTAAAAAGGAAGCTTTAAACTCATTAATTAAAAATAATTTGCATATTTACATTTTCTAAATCAAGTAAGAAACAACTTTTAATGAACTTTTAATTTTTCGGTCATGGTAGACTTTTCTACGGAAATGCCCATATCATGACTGACCCGCCTCGGATGTTTCTCTTTATGAAATAAAGGGAATCTTTTCTTATATCGCTCCATTTATGTAAACTATATGAGATTAAACTCTTTCTCATCAAAAAAAAAATGACCTGTAGGATAATATGCGGTAAGCATATATGCGATAGAGAAATGCAGCATTTTAATTTCCAAAACCCAGTTGGTTTTCAAGTTATTTACTTCAAAATTGATCGAGTGTTACGTTTGAGGAATCTTTTAATATTCCGTCTTTTGTCGCATTCACTCAGGACAGGTTTTCTTTCAGAACTGCGTTTTTAGCCATCAATTTGAGGAGTCTTTTAAAAATTTGCGATAACAGTACGACTGCGTTTTATTTTTTAACATATTAGGCTCATATTCAAAAAAGCCTGAATTGAGCCCTTTACCTCATCGGAGCAATATTAAGCGAGTTATTTTATTGAATTTTTTTCTAAATTAGTTTTTAAATTTTATTTGGAACAAAAAGTCTACCCGAACAGTCTAACTTCAATTTCGGAAATATGTCTTGCAACTAGTAGAATTTCGGTAGCTTTAACGCAAAACTAACGGTTTTTTTCAAGAGCTGTTGAAAATTCGAACTAACTGTAATATTTCATAGCCTATGCTTTGTTCTTCTGTTCCTTATTTTTGTTTTTGTTAAATTCAAACCTTCAAAGATTTGGCTAGAGGAGATAAACAAATTATTCATGTGTCTTATAATTTTGATAAGGACCTTATTTAACAGCCAAAAGGAAGCATCAGTGACCCTATAAAGTATTTATATTCTTAAGCAGCATAAAGAGCGGACAGGTCTATATCTGTCCGTCTGTCTGTTTATGGAAAAATATGAATGCTGAAAAATATGGACTAGTTTAAGTGAAAAAAATTCATTTCACTCTTGAGTAACATATTTTCTGTTTTAGTTTATTTCATTAAACCATAAACCCATAAACAAAACATTAAGAAAAATTATCATTTTATAGCAGCTTGAAAAAGTATTCGCAGGCATTAGAATTAAACATTTCACTTGTCTAGGAAACCCTCCTGACATTACCCCTTCTATGGTCCCTAGATCGATAATATTTGACCATATTTGATTTAGATAAAATTTTTATTTTTTAGATTTTGACAATTATTATGAAAATTTTTTTTTTAACATACAAAATAAGTTTTTGTTAGACAGAGATGATAAATCTTGTTTATGAGAATAAAAATATTTCAATCTTAATTTTTTAAAATTGCAAGCTTCTTGAAATAGAAATATTCAATCATGGCTTTAAATTGATTCTTTTCTCAGTGATAAGATGGTCAAATAATTTGTATTAGATACAAATTGATTTCCAACTCCAAGTTTGTTAATGTAAATACCACTGTGCATCGTTACATTTTGCCACATTGATGGAAAACTATCAAATTCATGAAGTAATTAACAGAACAGGCAAAATGGGAAAATACTGAAAAAGGGGGGGGGAAAACCACTAAAAAGGGTGACGCACAGGGGGAAAAGGCAACGGTTCGCGACGCATTGAAAGGGAAAAGCTTTTTCCCGACTGCCAAACATTTTTGTACACAAATTTAGAATTTAATTTGAATTTTGCCAGGTGGATTTTGGTAGATAGATAAGGGAAGGGTAAGGGGCAGATAGGATTTCTGATGTGTGCTGACAGGTTTAGTTAAAATCGCCAGTTAATTGGTTTATTCCCGTTGGCAACCAATTCAAATGCTAATAATATAATAACAATTTTCACACCGCATCCGATCGTGACATTCCACCAATTTGAAACCAGCTTGCACATGCATTCTTGCATACAAAAAGCAGAAGCAACAACAAACGCCGACTCGTTTAATAAAGTTAAGTGGAAAATGTGCCATAGATTTTTACCCATGAATTTTATGGCGTTTGTTTAGTCGCGTGGAAGAGCCATTTAAAAACAAAAACAAAAACTGAATGAAAGTCAAACAACAACAAAAACAACACTTAATAAACAACCAAATAATCAGACAAAAAGTATTTGTACATAAATAAAAAGTTCAACAAAATTGTTTATATACAACAAGGTGGCGTTTTTTTATTTATTTTAATTGAGTTGAGTTCGTCGTTCGTTCGTTTTTATTCGAGTTGAAAATTAATTTAAAATGCAATTGTTGTTAAGCATCGAACACATCGCCACAAACTTGTTGCAATTTTCGCTTATTGCTTTATCTTGTTCTTTTTTTTATACCCAGAGAGAAGGAGAGGTGAAGCGAGAGCGAAATGCGGTGAAGATTAATGAAAACGAATTTCGCTTGTCGGTTCTTATATTAATTTATGTATGTTCTTTTTTAATGAAAAACCTCTGCCTTAATTATGTATGAATGTGTGTGGTAACTGGAAGTGCAATAAAAAACTTATGCAAACATACTTAAGTGCTTGCACTCGAGAGATACGCCACCGACTGATAACCAACGCAAATAGCCACAAACATTAACTAATTGGCAATGTTTAGCGTTGGGTAAAGAGTCAAGAAATCACAAGTTGACAAATTCGTTTTAATTGTTATTTTCCACGTTGACGAACTGACGGGAGAGAAGCTCGCGATCCAACTGATACCCAACTGAGGGCTGCCGGCAATCGTCAACAATACCGAACTGGCTGGGTGCCAGAGAGTGAACTGTTATGGTGCTGGGGAGAGCAACAGTTTGCCTTTAGGTGGGAGGGGTTAAGCTGTTAAATTAATAAGAAAAAAAAAAGTGCTCGACTGGAGTTGTTATTGATACGCTTACGAGATTTCCACTCGTAAGGCCAAACACAATAAGATGCCACGAAACGAAAACAAAAAACTGAGAGCTCTGTGTTTAATCCACACGAACTATGAATGCTCTTCCAACTACTTTTATACAAATTATGATCGCTCCCAACCATATTATTCATTTTAAATTAATTTAAACAATTTGCACCTGATTTCATATAGCAAAAGACTGAAAATTACTATGTACAATTAATTGTACAAAACTCTTCCATCAACAATTAATCAAATTCAATCAAGATTAGCTGTACATTTTTAATTTGCTTAAGTTTATGTTCAAATGTCACGTGCGCGATTATATATCATTTGTTTTATTTTCATGATTGATAAGAGCAGCAAGTGTGTTTAAATTTCTTGTTAAAGCTTGATACTCAGACGCCGAAATTATTCTCGAAGCGATAATTATTTCATAACATTTATGAATGTAGGGTGACCTGGCATCATTAAAAAGTCAGTCAACAGTAAATAAATGTTTATAAAATTGGAAAAGACACTATATAAAATACAGGATTGTGTGCAATGCCAAGCTTGATTTCATGTAAGTATTCTGAGATTCTATGAAGAGTGACATTAAATTCTATAAATTCCATAAAGCTCAGTATTCAACTCACTTTTGTTGCCAAAAACATTTGGCTTTTTGTCAAAAGTTTCAAGTAAATTCAAAAAATATTGGACTTGTATATTTTGTGATTTGTATATTAAAGGTACAATGCAAATAAATGTAACAGTCAAAAGGAAGCATCTCTGACTCTATAAGTATATATGAGCATTTCCTGAGAACAAATATTACGTTCGAATCGCATATTTTTTTACATTGCTGGCGATCTAAGTGTTATATCATCCTCATTAATGGTACATAGTTTGGAGAGTTCTTTCAAACAAGGTATTACAGTGCAATCAAAAAATGAATAAAGCTAAATAAATAAATAAATATAAGGCATATAAAATTATGTTAGTTTTTTTTACCATCAGGAAAAAATTGGTTAAACCAAAAGTTGATATAGGTTGGAAGCACCTTGGCTAAGAATAAAGCAATTTGATGGCCATTTGAATATCAATGTTTTTAGCAACAAAATTTCTGTTCAAGTAATTGAAAATTTTTTGTGATGTTGAGACTTAAGATGGTTGTACAGAAATTTCCGTTACATATTCTAAAAGGTAAATAAGTAAGCCTTTTTTATCTCTATTTTTTTCTATTCTAATTTGGAAATGACCCTATGAGAGATGAAAAATAAAAAATCACTCTATTTTTTTGAGTTATTTGTTGAAAGGGGGTATGTATTCTGTAGGTTTTTTCGAAATATTCGCGGTCAAAACCTTTTTTTAAATTGACGGAAAACGATTGTTAAAAAACAGGATGGAAAAAATTTGTAAAATTACATCCGATCCCAAACTTCTAAATTACTTACACTTTGGAATTTTGCCAATTTTTGTACCAACCAAATCGTGGGTTGTAAACAAAAGGAATTTTTCCCTCAATTTTAAGCTTCAAATTTCGTACAGTATTCAGGAATTTGTGATGAAATACACAAAAGTTCGATTTTAATTGTCAGATCATATGTTCGGTTTGTGGTACAATGGATTAGCCTTCAGAGCGAAGGGTCTGGGTTCAACTCCACCTTAGAACATTAAATAAAATATTTTTCCTATATTTTAAAAAATCTAAAAAAAAAACTTTAAGTCAAAATCATAAGATCGAGATGATCTGCTGGATAATCTGCTCGCTAAGCACCCAGTAACAAGCTAAAGTTGACTTATGACAACGAATTTTCGCTTATCGGCAAGATTAAGTAGTCTGTGATGTTATCAGCAAGATATGAAACGGCCCTTAGAATAATATGCCATTGACACAACAGAAAACTTAGAAAATAGACGACAATTGCAGGTGATGGACAATACACGCCAGAAACCCGATAGTTTGCTCTTTTTTGAGAGGAAGTTGTTAAAAATTTTCTTAACTTACTTGTAGACCGGCGTTACCTAACCAAAAATCTCTTAAAAGATTATTTTGAAGAAAGAGAATGGCTAAAACGCAGCTAAGCTTGTCGAATAGTAGATTACGATTACGAGAATTAATTTTCTGAACTAAAAACATCTATGTCTTGTTCACATACAATATTTAAAATATGTCAAATTTTCTGAATAAAGACCAAGTTACACATTGGAAATGACATCGAAATAGACAACAAATTTTTATACACTTGAAAAGTCTATATTAATTTGCCCAGAAGTTTGTAACGCATAGAAATATTCATTTCCGACCCATAAACCTATATATATACTCTTGATCAGGACGTCGAGCTGAGTTCATTTCCACATGTCCGTCCATCCGTTTGTCTGTCCGTCTGTCCGTCTGTCTGTTTCTACGCGAACTAGTCTCTCAGTTTTAAAGCTATCGAGCTGAAATTTTGCACAGAATCTTATTTTTACTGCACGCAACTAATATGTCGAAACCGGCCGGATGGGATAACTATATCATATAGCTGCCATAGGAACGATCGGTCTAAGAACAAGTTCTAGTTAGAAAAACTTTTTTGTTTTCCATCGTAGCGTCACTTATCTTGGTATATGTTAGTTTTATATGCTTTCACATAATTCTGGAAAAATGTATCAAAATCGGATCACTATATCTTATAGCTGCCATAGGAACGATCGGGCGAAAATAAGTCTTAGTGAGAAAAACTTTTTATTTTCTATCGTAGCGTCACCTATCTGAGTATATATTAGTTTTAGATGATTTTATATATTTGTGAAAAAATTGATCAAAATCGGATGACTATATCATATAACTGCCATAGAAACAGCCGGTCAAAAAACTAGTTCTAGTGGGAAAAACTTTTTATTTTCCATCGTAGCGTCACCAATCTTGGTATATATTAGTTTATATGCGTTAACACAATTCTGGAAAATTTTATCAAAATCGGATGACTATAGCATATAGCTGCCATAGGACCGATCGGTCGAAAAAATGGGTTTTACTAAGAAAAGTTTTTTTATGGTATCAAATTCTTATTATCAATGATTTAAAAATTTCACATATCTGATATCTATTTCCTATATATATTTACCGGTTAAATCAGTTGGAGTAAAGTTTTTCAAGTGTATTAAAACTTCGGCACAGTCGAAGTTAGCTTTACCTTCTCGTTTTTAATAATTATGCTTCGGTTTGGGTGCTGTTTACTGGACATACATAAACTGCGGAGATCCGGCGCTGAAACGGTTAAAGGACGATTTCCGTTTTCCATCTGATTTGCCTTCAGACGGTTCCGTAAGTCCGTTTTCTTAGGCCTTTTTGCACTTTTTTTTAGCACCACGAACTGATTTTAACTTTTGGTTATTAAAATAGAATTTCATTTAGCTAGATGACTTGTCAGATCTTTGTACTCTACTTCTATTCCAAGACTCTTGTCAACGTGTTTTTCCTTATCAGGTTGATTAGAAATACGTTTTAAATTTTTCAAATTGGCTAACTATCTACATAAGCGCTACGCAAGGCAATTGAAAAGTAAAAGCAAGGTTGGCATACGCCTATCTCAATCACCGGCGTACGTGGAGATAAAGTGTGTATATAGCTCTCCATCTCTATCAGCATGTCTCTCTCTCTCTCTCGCCCTCTCATAATATTTTTATAATCATAAATTTGAAATGGTTTTGCTTGGCTCGTACATGCCACTTAATGTAATCGCATTTGTATCTGCAATTAGACAACCGCATCACAATGGGCTTTGGATTTGATTGCGGCCTGTTATCAGCTCCAACAACAATTGAGTTACCTGAGTGGGCAGAGGGGGAGGGGGGGCTTAGTGTTTGTCGAGGGTGTGCCAGCAATTAGTGCAGAATGTGAAGTGAGCGGCTAAGCTGTGTGGAGTGTTTGCATTGATGAAGTATAAGCAAAAACACAATACCAATTTAATAAAAATTCCTATGCAAACTTTCAGTGTACTCATATCAGGGCCCCTAACAAACTCATTAATCTCAATTCGAAAGCTTCAAACTGATTGCCGTCAATTCGTGCAGCGCCTTTAAGTATGCTAAGATTTTCACTTAGCAAATGCGTATGTGTGCGCGTGTGTGTGTGTGTGTTTTTGCAATTATTTATGTTGTTCATTTGTTTAACGGCTACGACAGCTGAACAAAGCAAAACGGGCCAGCAATAAAAGCCAACGTCGTCGTCGTCGTCGTCATCTGCTGACGTTGGATGTGGCCAAAGGGAACATATCATTTACATGCCATGCAGGCATGGCACATATCCACATACACACAACAACGCCTACAAATGGCCCCGGCACAGGACCCAAAAGAATCTTTGTAGATGTAAAGTTTAACACATAAACTCAAGACAATTTGTACGCGTATGTGTAAGGAATAAGGCAAAAGGCAAATAATTTACAAGTTTCTGAAAAAGAAAATCCAGCAGTGGGTCTGAGGGTCTGCAGAACATGTGCAAATATACATAGCGGCGGTTGGCGTAGGCCGAGCTGCACACACACACACACACACACGAACTTAAAATGTGTTACAGCAAAAGTGTAAAAATAAATAATTTAAAGTGTGTGTAAGAACACGACTGCAAAAACGGTTGGCGGCCGCCATAAAGCGCCACACACATGTGTGTGTGTGTGTGTGTGCAGTTATGGCCAGTTGCCTTGTCTGCCATGTGCGTGCATAATATTTTTCTTCTCCTTTTGCCTTCCACAAAAGTTTTGCGCTCAATACCACAACAACAGCAACAACAAATTGCAGGTTGGCCTTTGAAAATGTGTGTGTGCCCCACAGCAACAACGACAACAACAACGAGGACAACAAATGGAACCCAAAGAGAGAAAACTTATTATTATGTTGTCAGTAAAGAAACCAACAACAAAAGAAGTCCAAGGAGGCCGGCAACAACTACAACTTCGGCTACATAGACAGTGGTGTGGCAACCCAGAAGGGATAATTGGCCAAAAGTATTGAAAATAAATTGAATTATTGAATGGTGCACAACCTGATAAGTGATATAATTTTTTAAGTAATTTATATGATTTTTTTAAGTCTTATTAAAAGTAATATTTACTTTGATTTTTTCCTAGAACATAAGGCCTCATTCAGATGGCATTAAAATTTCTTGCATAATAATTTATTACTATGCTTCATAAAAACAAGACTGTTTTTGAAATCAATTTAGCATTCAGAGCTTTTAAAAATGTTTCTATTCATATGAAGCATTGTGCCGAATTAAATTTGTATGTTATCTGGAATATGGTCTCTTTATTCTTAAAAATGTAAGGTTAGTAACCAATAATTTTATTTGACAACTGATTTAGACTTTTCCTATTCCTTTTTGGTTTGACAAAGCCTAATCGTCTTTTTTCATGAAAGAAAATGCTTTTTGATGTGAAACATTCTTAATTTCGGAACGGAAGATTTTTAGTAGGGGTGAAATTCAAATTCCCAGCAGACACTCCAAGCAATCGCCTTGCCAACCGTAGCATTTCCATTAAGCTTAGTAGTAGTATTATTTAGACCACTACACTTTGGCCTTTGGGGAGTTTCCAACATTGTTTTCCAACACTATTTTCAACACTGCTCTTCTACATTGTTTTTCCAACAATGTCTATAAACCTTTTTCCAACACTATTTGCAACACTGTTGCAAACTTGATTTTTTAACACTGTTTTCCTTAACACTGTTTTCCAAGCAATCGCCTGTCCAAGCGGGGCATTTCTCAATTAACATGTTTTTCGGCGTTTTAACGACATTGTCGTTAGGCCGATTTAGCGTTGCTAAAATCATATTTGATGTTCGATTTTTTGACAAAATATTTTATTTTAATATGAAACCAACAAAAACTTTGGTTTTTGCATTTGGTCGATTACTTTAGTATTTTACAGTGGTTCGAGATAATTTCTTTAAACGTTTGAATTTGTGATTTTTTCGTTTCAAATGTCATCTTTGTTTGAGCTTAAAAAAATAGAAAAAACAAAAAGGAATAAACTGGGACATTCCGATTTGAATTTGGTTGATTTTATTCAAAAGATGGATCAAATCTTAATTGAAAATGCATTTACACAATAGTTCTGTTATTTTAATTAAGGATGTTAATCAGGTTTTAGGTGTTTAAACACTATTTTTGGGTCAATTTTTACCATTAATAGTCTCAGGAAAAAAAAAGGAAATTCACTCGTCGCCATGAATTTGAAACATGAAAATCATGTGGCCGCTAATAATTTAATAAAGTAGATTGCAAAGTTGCAGGCTGCATAAATCCTCATAAAATAGTCACAGCAATGATATATGCAAAATAAATAACGTGGAAGGTAAACAGCGCCAATCCCAGTCGAGAAATAAAGAGGAAAAATGTTCTGATATGGATTTCAATGCTTGCTTGACTATGATTAAAGGAAAAGTCTTGATTGCGGTTTTCACAATGTCTAATCAAAATTGGCATGTGCTAATATCAAGAAGAGAAGCAAATAGTGACTTTGGAGCAGTTTGAGACATCGGAAATGAACGAGCATAATAATAAACGGTAATAATAAACGAGCCACTGTGCGGCGTTTTAACGACATTTCTTATATACACATAGAAAAAATATGACGTTCTAAAATCATGACCAAATGTTTATGATTTTGTTCTATTTTTCGGTTCATGAAATATAAACTCAACTCAACCATCGTAGAACAAATATAAGTAGCATTTCAGTCATGCCGCGCTAAGATGCAAATCCGTTTGTGCGTTTGGGGTAGGTAAAGGTTCCGAGATCGAGTCCCAAACGGAGCATTGCTTAACACGCATCGTTTTTCTCTTTGTTCTTAAAAAAAAAAAAAAAAAAAAATAAATCAAATAGGAATATAATGGACGCGGGCGGGACACACCATATACCTTATCCAGCGCTTTCTGCCAGCCGCCCTTTTAGAGGATAGAGGAGAAGGGAACCCAAAAATCGTTGTAAGACTTTATGGTGGGTGGGGTGTCAAGTTACATTTTTATATACCACCACCTTACCCGATGATTGCTAAGCAAACTTTTTAAAAAAAAAAAAGAAAGAACAAAATGTTTATGAAACATGCCCAAACAGTTCATAAAACGAGCACAAAAGGTTCATGAAACAAGCCCAAAATGTTCTTGAAACAAGCACAAAGTGTTTATGAAAAATCGTAGCCCAATGTTCATGATTTGAGAACAAACGTGCTTGATCGACTTTCGTCAACGAATGTTCATGATTTTGGTACCTTAAGAACGGATTTTTTTCTCGGTGTAGGGTGGATGATGAATGTTGCTACATTAATTTTCTTAAATAACCTCATTTTTAAAATTAAATAAATTTTATTGAAGAGCTGGATGCAACTACTTTAAGATAAAGTGTCTTCATGCCATATTTTTTAAAATTAAAAAATCAGTCAGTGGAATCGGTATAAAGAAAGTAACCGCTTAACTACATAGAACGTAAGCTATTACGTTATTTTTGGTAGCAGCATTCATTAGCCACCCATTACTAAGACTTGACAGCTCTTCAGCAGTCAATTTTGCCCTCAGTCCACCATCTGAACCTACAATGAATCTGCGTGTGGCAAAGCATAATTGTTCCCGGACACCAAAAATCGTTAAACTTAGGGTAATTTCTTTTATTCTTTTAGTCCTAAAATTTCACAATCAGACCTAACTCATTGTAACGTTTTTCTGTTTTTGCATCTTTCTCTCTCTCTCTCTTAGTTTGAAGCATATGCTAATATCATTTGCAGCGCATTACTGTTTACCCAACTATCAGTGGCCATTTCCTTGGGCATCTTCACTTTTGAACACCTTTTCACTTGGCCACTTCAATCAGCCCTCTTAAAAAATCCGCGCCACTGAATTCCTTCCTGACTGGGTCTGTCTCCCCTCCCCACCCAATCCCGCTTGGTCATAATTCATACGAAAAATTCCAAGCCAATATTTGTGCGTTGGCTTCTTTCTTTCTTATTTTTTTCGTTTTTTGTTTGCCACTTCTTTTCTTTCCACTTGGCCACACAAAAAGGTGCGGAAAATGCAGCGCATTTTTCATTATTTACCAACGCTGCCTCCCCCCCCCGCAGCATGTTTATCAATATGCTGTACAAACTGCCCCATTAAAGTGCACAAATATGCGCAATTTTCAATAATATTGCACAATTTCCCTTTTTCGTTTACTATTTTATATAAATAATAGTTTTTCACCGTTTCATAGATGGAATTTTTTAATATTGATTTAATTATATTTTTCGTTGACAAAAGCGAATTATCTTTGGGCCACAGAAAAGGAATGCAAATAATAACCAATAAGTTACTTAATTAAATTCCTTTTCTCTGCTTCTTTTGTCTCTGTTGCTGTGTAATTATTATTGAATTGTCTGCGGGAAAATTGCAATTATGAAAGCCAAATAAGTTTAATTATATCAAAGAGACAGAGAGACTTAATTATGAAAAGGATTTCGTTAAGGCATTCAATTCAAATTAATTTGTCATTTTAATTCTGTTCACACACAACATCAGCAACAACAACAACAACAATATCAAAACTAATCAAATCAAATTTCAATTATTGTGTATGGCCAGTGGGCGTGGCCACATGCAAATGCAATGTATTTGCTTCTCTCTTTCATGTTGCCTCGTTGCCATTTCGCTTGATTACATGCATTTTATATGCGCCCGCCCGAAAGTAGGCTACACTTTTCAATCACAATCAAATTTTATGCCTGCTCACATGTTGTAGATGGTGTAGAACGAGTTTGCGATTTGCCAGGTAGAAGCCAAGAACTCATATACATTTCCGCTGCCCCCAAACAACAACAAAAAGCAACACATAACAGCAATAACAACTAGTCAGGATTGGCATTTAAGGAGTAGGAAAAAGAGAGAGAGAGAAAGAGAGAGCCTGTAGTCGACTTGGCTGTTTTCCTTTAAAAGAAGTTAAGGCTAGAAAATTCGACCAAGTTTTTCAAAAAAGTTTTCACAACATTTCAGTTTAAGTTTAGAAGAAAATATGTGATAATTCAACACGGGCTCATAGTAAACTCTTATCTATCTATTCGGAATTATTTTTAGTAATAAGTGTAAAGTCGACCGCTGAATATAACGGAATGCAGATTCATGCGATAAGCAAGACGATTCAATTTTTCCCAGATTTATTCAGTTATTGCAATGTTTTCTTCATTTTGTTAGTTTTTAAGTCAAATATAAATAAATTATTAAACAATTAAAAATTATTTAGTTTTAGTCTCCTATTTATTAAACATTTTACAAATAAATTTGCCTCCATTAAGCGTCTAAAAAGAACCTTTCAGGAGGAACAAAAAATCAACTTTTATGTGTCTTTTCTGAGGGTTTTCAATGCTTCATTGGGAGGGTGAAAGCACTTATATCTGAGTCAGAAAAGAGTCAGATTGGACTCAGAAATCATCCACATTAAGTGCGACAGTTTTCATAGAAAAAAACGCTCTTTCGGACTCTTTTTTGGACACATTATGACGGTGAATGCTCATAAAAAGGTGTCTAAAAAGAATCAGAAAACGCACATATTGCTTGCTGGGAAGTAGCAGATTCATAATTTCGGCCAACTATAGTTGGAGCATTGAATTGTCTAAAATGGCATGCAGCAGGCTTTTGTCTGCATACCAAACGAAAAAAGATCAAAAAATATTAGTTTAAGGGATTGCTCAATGGAGTCAAAGTTTCCGCTTACACCTTGTTCGATTATTTTATTTATTAGAAATTGGCGTCGACTGCGTTTCAAAACATGACGCTTCACAAAAAGTATTCTTTGTATGCTAAGCTCAGGTCCATATCTATAAACGTACAAAACGGAACAGGAAAAAATGTAAATGAGAAGTGAAAAGGAATAAAACATATCCCATTTAAGGGAATGCTGCCATACAACCGATCTGGCCGACTTACACCAATTATATTGACGTAAATTTTTTTTTTAAACGGGGCAATTTGGGGCAAGAATCGTAGGTAACACATTTATCTGTACACATTTGGTTACAACTTTGCATTTAAAACTTTTCGCATCGTTTTGCCATGCACAAGTAATACTCCACGAAAAAAAAAAACTTTTGTCAGTGTCACCCTTAAACTACACACTAACAATACGCTTTACACTCGGCACAAAAAAATATATCTCGGGAGAATGACAAACGTGTTATTAAACAATAATTTTATAATTTTTATTTAAATTCTTAATTCTTTAGCAGACTCCCTTAAAATTGTTAAATATTATTCGAAAATTTCAAAAAAAAGAAAGGACACACAATCAACTGTCTATAACTGCCCGTCAACAGAACTGTGTTGCTACAAAATTTAAATCGAGCAGATTTCGTGTCAAGTTCGGCAAGACAGAATCTTCTTAACAAAAAAAAAATACTGAAATTAAGATTTGAACTCGGTCTGCTCGGTTTTAAATTTAGGCGGCTTCATTTCAAGCATGATTATTCTCGGATTCAAGAAGAGGATCTTCTTGAAGGTAAGCATTTTAGAACAAAGTTGCCCGGGGAGCGAGAAAAAACTCTCGTTTTGAACGCCTTCACTCTCTCTTGCTACCAAACTCAAAATCGAGCGCACAAGTCTTCTCGATTTCAAGCAGATTTCTTCTTGAAAATTCAAGACGAAAAAAAAACTAAATTGAAGCCGATTTAGTCTTCCCTAATCGTGCTTGATTTCTCTGGGTGTATGCATTTGTTTTTTTGGATAACATAAAAATTTAAAAGCTTAAAATTAATTATCTGAAAAACAAAATTTTGTTTATGCTATAAAAGGCAAACAAAAAAATATACCAATTGTGCGGAGCAGTACAAAAAACCAAGCACAAACAGCAAAGAACACTTACAGAAACAGAGTTTAGGCTTAAACTGCATGCTCTAAATGTGTTTTTCAACAAATGATGTTAATGCCTACAAATCGTAAAATTTTCAAACACATCTGCTTGGGGTATATGGATTCATTTCAACCCACTTTGTACATATCATATTATAGCTATCATTGTCTAGTACTAAAGGAATGGGAAATTAATTCAACTTTGAAATTTTTTTTCGATTTTTTTGTTTTGCATTATAATTATAACTTTAAAATTCCTCTTTCATCCCCTTCAACTCATTTTCAAATATTCGAAATAAATTAGCAGATATTGCCATTTTAGTGGAGCAACGTGCCTGCTAAAGTGAGTATTTTTTTTTGTTGCTCAAAATTTTAAGTGCGTTTTTCTCGAAAGCACGTTTTATGACCTAGTAGGCATGATTGCGGCAGTTCTACTAAACCGATTTTGATCAGCCAGTTGCAATCGATGCAGAATTGACGTAGTTCTGTCCCGTATCTCAATTACATTCAAAAAACATTTTTTTACTATAATTTTTATACTAAATACCGAAAAAAAATTTGAAAAATCTAATAATTTTTTTAATATGCCGCCAATTTTTCAACAAAAATTTGAAAAATATGATTAAGGTACGGGCCAGAATTACACCAATTCTGATCATTACCTCATTTACCGTTTCCATTACCAATCACCTGGAGTCCCGGAATCATGGCTACCATCTCTACACCCTTTTTTTTGAAACCTTAATTGACAGGCCGATAACTTGTTGAACAGCCCTCAATTGCAAATATTTTTTTTTATTTTTATTATTTAATTAATAAATAACACAAAACAAAAAAAACAAATTGAAAGCTCTTATCTTCTCTCCAGAATTTTTTTAAAAAATCACTCATAAAACCCTGTTCAAAGGTAGAAGACCCCCTTAAAATGATTCTTATAATGTTATACATTAAAACCTCGTAATTGTAACCACATACACATTATTTTGAGGAGGAAAGGAAATTGTTATAATTTTGTATTTTTAAACTCAACACCTTTATAACTTTCTATGATATTAAAAGCTTTTCAGCAAGTCAAAGTCATAACTGCAAATTTTCAGCTAGGCTTTAAAATAAATTCTCTGATTTAAGCAAATTGTTTGTACGAATTTGGTTATCTATATGTATCAATAAGTATGCCTCAAGGCATTTACCAGCTGTAGCTTTTCTCAGTTTTCACAAACACACACACATGCCCTGTAATTCAATATACCTTTTTTTTCAGCTGGCTATAAAATAAAATTGTATAACAGCTTCAACAACTTTAAATTGACAGTTTGCTCGCCATACTCAACTGCTCTATAGACGAGTCTGGTTGGAAATTCAGCCAATGCCAATGACTTGGCTTTGCCTCTGCTAACTAAGGCGAACAACGCGTCGTATACGTAATATTTGATTGCACCTGTGCGGGCTGTGCGATTGAACCGGCTGAAGGGTGAAGGGAAAAGAGAATTGCGATTCTCATTTGCATAACAGGCAAAATGTGTGTTTCGCTGTGGGTGTGTGTGTGAGTGAGTCAATTCGGCGTTAAAAAGCGTTAAATGTAACAAGCTGGCAAGGCAAAAGCAACTACTACCACAACAACAACAACAACAATGAATGCTAACTTTAAAATTGGCAACCACACTGTAACCCCGTCACCCATCAACCCGCTCCCCGTTCCCTCTACCGCGCACATGCAATTTGCTTGTTATTCGCCTGAGTTTGGGCGTATAATTTACATTTTTTGCCTCTCTCTCTCTCTCTCTTCACGAGGTGCCATAATCATAAATTGACAACTTGAAATTTGCACTCCTTTCCCTTCGACTGCCTTCATTTTCGGGTTATTGTATCTGCATTTTTAATGCAGTGCAAAATGTATGCGAAGCCAAACTATAAATTATGCGCCTCTTTTTGCAGTTCATTGTTGTTTCTGTTTTTTTTTCGTGTATTTTGACATGTTTTGAAGTGAACTTCGTGTACAAATTGGCGCGGCTTGTTTACATGAAAGAAAATATTTGCAACCTAATGAAAATTCATCGACAAACAAAGGCAAAGTTTTTGGCCAACTTTTTGCACTTTTCGAGTTGCAAAGTTAATTGAAATTCGGTTTGCACTTAATTTAGATGAACTTTTTTACCCACAATTGGCAGGCAGACGGAGTGGAAACCAAATGGTTATCAAAGGGATATAGGCCAAAGCTTGTGTCAACAGCGATTGTGGCCAAAATGGGCTAATAAAGCAAGGCAGCAGCCAGCCAGCCAGAAGCCAAAAACTGTAACAATAAAAATGCAAATATTTAAACAAAAGCCGCACAAACAGGCAGAAGAAAACCGCAAAGCACAAACAGAATATGCGACTGTCGGTCGGCTGGCTCGGTGTTTGTGTGAAAATTAACACGCAATTTCTCCTGGCCTGGCCGAAAAACGAATAAAAATCAAAATAAAAATAAAGGAGTTAAGTCCCCGACGATGGACTCGTCTCGTTTAAAGCTGAAAATCAAACAGACAAAAGACAAACACGCAAAACGATCGATAAAACGCAAAAGAGATAAGCGCGTCAAGCGACAAGACAACGCCGCGGCAGCCGGGCGTTGCTGTCCATTTGGCCTTTTTTTATGACCAAATTTGGGCTGCTTTAAGTATGGGAGAGAAAAAGTAACGTTTCTTGGGATTGTAACTTGAATTTGAGGATTATTTAAGAGCTGGCGGAGAAGTAAGAAGCGTCAAAATGTTTGTGAAGTACTTGAAGGAATTTTGAGAATTTTTGCGAATTTTTAAACAATTTTAAAATTTTATTTTTATTAACAAAATTTTTTTCTATTATTAGAAAATTGAACCAAAGCGGTTGAAGGCTCTACAACAATCACTTACCTAAAATCTGTCATAGTTTCGCCTAAACTAGAGCTTTTTAATTATCTTTCAAGTTTTGGATAGATTGAAATTTATACCCTAATACTACTTTCGAATTGAGTACCTTAAAAGGGTGTGAAAGAACGTTCGAAAAGAATCACTCAATTAAAAACCTCCGTTGTTGTTCCTTAAATTACAAATTAAAATATTAGAATCAGGGGTGACACAGATATCTCTTAAGATTTCGTGGACCGGTTGGTTTGTAAATCTTACGAACACTCCATCGGTGCAAAAGAACTCCAACAGATTTAAAAGTCTTATTCAAAAGTTGTGTTCAAATGTCTGTCGATCAGATTATGGTCTAACTACAAAAATAGGATTGCGTCTCTCTCTCGAAGAATAAGAAGAGTTTACTAAAATAGCCTAAAAGTCGCCACATCACAGATCTAAAATAAATTTTTTACTGGTACGTATCGATGTGTCGAAATGTATATACAAATACCCTAACAGAAGCGTTTAACCTAAGGGTGGTCTTTTACCTTTGCGAATGGTTTTTTGAGTAATTTTTCTTTAAATTCTGGGGACAAAACTATAAGAGCCTTTTTCAATATGGGTTTTTGTTTTGTTTTGTTAAATAAAAATGTTGTAATTCGAGGGCTGTTCAACAAGTTATCGGCCTGCCGATTAAGGCCTCAAAAAATAAGGTGTAGAGGTGGTAGCCATGATTCCGGGACTCCAGGTTATCGGAAATGAAAACGGTAAATGAGGTTATGATCAGAATTGATGTAATTCTGGGCCCGTACCCCAATCAAATTTTTCAATATTTTTTTAAAAATTGGCGGCAATTCAAAAAAAAAATCGTTTTTTCAAGATGTTTTTTTGTATTTTAGTGTAAAAAAAATATTTTAAAAAAGTTTTTCTCTTGAAAATGTACGTACGCAGAATTACATCAATTCTGCGTCGATTACAATACGGGTGAAAAAAATCTAAAAAAAAAATTTTTCAAAGGTAGAAGACCCCCTTAACACTCATTGCGGAACTAACCAGAACCGACACCTTTTTTTTGGGACCTTGCTATAAATTTATCTCCCATTTTTTCTTGAAACTAGAAATCGTTTAAAAAATATACAGGGTTGCCAATATTCGACGGACCCATCTGGCAACGCCATAACTTTTGACAGAGATGTCAGATCGCTTAATGACATACCGCGTTTGAAGCGTCAGTCCAAGCAGATTTTTACCATGCAACAATACACGCCACGCGAGCGCTCTGAAATAGTTGAAATTTACATTCAACAGAACAAGTCAATTGTGAAAACTCAACGTGCTTTTAAAAAATTAAAAAAATGTGAAAAGTGCGCCTTTAAGAACATCATTAAGCGTTTATACGCCGTATTTACGCCACTGAAAATCCTCAGGAGATTCAAGAAGTGCCTCTTCATTACGAAAAAGTCACAGTTTGGTGCGGCGTTAGTGCGAAAACGGTCATTGGGCCGTTTTTCTTCCAAAATGAAAATGGCCATGCTGTTACCATCAACCAGGAGCGTTATCGCGACATGATGACCAATTTGTGATGCCAATTATTCGTCGAAAGCGTATGAGGCAGTTCTGGTTTCAACAAGACGGCGCTCCACCGCACACAAGTCGCATAACAATCGATTTTCTGAAGAAATTGTTTCCGGGCCGTTTGATGTCGAAAAGTGGTGATTTGGACTGGCCACCGCGTTCCCCCGATTTGACGCCGCCTGACTTCTTCTTTTGGGGATATTTGAAGTCAAAGGTTTACGTTAACAAGCCAAGGACCGTAGAAGAGCTCAAGGACAACATTCGTGAAGAAATAGCCGCTATTCCGGCCGAAATGTTGGCGAAAACGATGGAAAATGCTGCAAAAAGGGCACAATACGCCATCAACGCCAGAGGCGGCCATTTGAGAGATATCATATTCAAAAATTGATGTAAACAAATCTAGTTGGAACAAATTAAATGATTAAGATTGCCAACCGCCAAATTTTTATTTTTTTCTTTGATTTTTTAAAAAAAACATGGGTCCGTCGAATATGGGCAACCCTGTATATAACCTGGTAAAAAGCTTTTTATTGAAATAATTGTTTATTTAATTATTATGAAATGATTTCTGATTAATGTAAAAGTCTCAAAAATCAGCTGGAAAATGTTAAAATATTCATACAATATTTTCACACCTGAGAAAACCATTATCAAGAAATCCTTCAAGCATTCCTATTAAAAAGCACTGAATATTCTTGAAAAAAATAGTTTGACATTTGCAAAACTGTAAAAAAAAAGTAATTAAGAAAGAACCGCTTCTTTTGTGATTCGATACCTCTGTTTCGCATGCTTGTTTCCCCCCTCTCTTTCTCCGTGTGTGTGTGTGTGGCCCACTTTAAAGCATTAGTTGGATTTTTTATGACCATGGCATTAGACGCTTAAGACGTTCAAGCCAAAAGGATAACAACAACGGTCGGCAGACGACAACCGACAAAATGGACAAACGGACGGTCATATAAAAGCAAAGAGGCTAAGTGACAACTAAACTTAATGGCACTTCAACAACAGCATGAAGCAATGGACGCTGAAGAGCCGAGCCAAGCCGAGCCCCAGCCCCAGAGCCAGTGCCAGACGGAGCAACAGCAGCAGCAGCAGCACTAGGTGCGGTGCAAAACTCAACGGACATTAGCCTCATTGAATTGAATGACAAAACAAACGACGAACAGACCAAGCCAGCAAAGGCGAAAGGCGAAGATGAAGACAACGACAACGAGGACGACGAGGACGAGCACGATGTTGTGGATAAGGATAAGCAGTGCGACAACAATAACAACAACAACAACAACAGCAATAAGCTAAGACCCAGGCAGCAACAACAACAACAACAACGACAACGAAAACGATGAAAATGTTGTATCAAGACAGCATTAAGATAAGGCAAGCAACGCACACATAAATAACATAGCGACATCAACTTAAGCACGACGAAGTTTTCAATACACTTTTACAGATACTATGTACTAATAGTGACACATTATAGAAAGAATCAATTGAATATAACATTAAGCAGTTGTCTACTTATTTGGTATGTAGAAATTGATAACAATTGCTTATATAGTTAATACTTGTTGAGCTTTTCATTTGGTAACTACATACTTTGCGGAAATTGCTATTATAAATTGATTAATGTTCCCTATTTTTGTGGCTGAAAGGCTACTATGGGGAAATCCTGACTTCGATCGAAAATTAAAAAAAAAAGTTAATCACAACCGTTCATTTTTATGAGCTATTGGCGTGAGCTGTAAAGTAAGTAACCCTAAGAGGCTTCTCAAAAACTTTGTTTGAATGTGGAGTCCTTTTATTTATGGTATATTATTACTTAGAAGTAAGTGCTCATTAATCTGCTCATAGAGTACATATTCGTACATCTCTAGTGCCCAAATACCAACACATCGGGCAACATCTTTTAATGAATTATAGTATTTGCATATTCCGATGGTCAGAACTTTTTCAGAGATTAAGTAGCAGTCAAAACTGATGGGCTTAGCGGTGAACTAGAACAATACGAAGTACTTATAGTCTTCTCCGACTGGCAATAACATTCTACAATTTACTAATACAGTAAACATCAGTTACCAGTAACAACAAAATTAGCGTCGAAGTCCAAAAAAAAAAATACTCTTGCCAACTGATGCTACTTAGGGCTCATTAAGCAGTTCCAGAGCAGAGCCAGAGAATGAAATAAGCGCTATACAAGTCGTTTATCAGCCCAGTCAAGCCATACGAAGCAAAAGCAAGTACATTAACAGCAGCGGCGATTGTGATTGAGAAAAAGTTCTTCAGAGGATTTATGAAACTTTAAAGTTTGGCGTTGAATTTCGTGCCCAATTCGTGCCCAATTGATTTACGATACTCAATTCAAATCAAGCGTATAACATTACTCCGACTATGGATGATAAAATTCTAGTAAAAATTTTATACAATTGGAAAGCGAAACACTTTAAGAAAGCCAGCAAGAATCCCCTCTGGATCGAGACTAAAATGGAAAAAACAAGTACTGGAAGAGATGGCCAAACTTGACCTTAATTGTTAATTGGTTGTTTCAAATATTAAAATATTTGTATAAAGAAGTCGAGGAAGAAGTAGTTTAACGTCAAGTTAGATGATTCATCAAAATAAATGTATCTTAAATTTCATTCAACGAGCTTTGTAAGTCTTTTACTACATTAATGCTATGCTCAATTTGCTAAATCATTTCATGAAATACCAAATCTAAATCTTCGTAGAATTTTTTATTTATTTTCTGGCGATTTCGAAACAGGGTGCGACAATATCGAAACAGTTAAGCCTAAAAAGGTCATCGGTATTTTGATGTACATTTTATGTACATGTTAGTCGAAAATTATATGAACCTAAGCTACATTTCGGAACAGATTCAACTTTTTTTTCTAAAAGTGGTTCTGATTAAAGTTCGGCACGGAAGGTGCGTCACAATCATGGGAATAAAACATGTTGATCCAAATTAAGTATACGTCACGTAAAAACCCAAAACATTATTCCGAGCCAGTCACTAAGCAAGTCTCTGCCAAGTCACCGCCAAAGTAACAATCACGCGACCTGGTCTCTCTAAAAATTCGTTGGAGATCGCTGGAGAGATAAGTGTTGGCTGCCAGAGGCACAAGACTGGAAATCACCCAATCCCGGAGCAGAGAAGAAAAATCGAAAAAGCTAGGGACCGGTAGCACATTCTTATAGGCAGTTTTATTAGTCTTCTCTTCACTCTACGGTTTCACCTAGAGTGGAGTGAACGATGGTGAAACTGAAATAAATCTATACGGGCACCAGAATATATTTAGCTTTGTTTTGTGCTCGCTTTGCAATGAAATATTAATTATATTTAGAATATTTAAAAAAAAACATATGCATTCAATATTTATTTATATACAGGGTTGCCCATATTCAACGGACGCATGTTTTTTTTTAAAAAATCAAAGAAAAAAATAAAATTTGGCGGTTGGTAATCTTAATCATTTAATTTGTTCCAAGTAGATTTGTTTACATCAATTTTTTGAATATGATATCTCTCAAATGGCCGCCTCTGGCGTTGATGGCGTATTGTGCCCTTTTTGCAGCATTTTCCATCGTTTTCGCCAACATTTCGGCCGGAATAGCGGCTATTTCTTCACGAATGTTGTCCTTGAGCTCTTCTACGGTCCTTGGCTTTAACGTAAACCTTTGACTTCAAATATCCCCACAAGAAGAAGTCAGGCGGCGTCAAATCGGGCGAACGCGGTGGCAGTCCAAATCACCACTTTTCGACTTCCTTCAGAAAATCGATTGTTATGCGACTTGTGTGCGGTGGAGCGCCGTCTTGTTGAAACCAGAACTGCCTCATACGCTTTCGACGAATAATTGGCATCACAAAATTGGTCATCATGTCGCGATAACGCTCCTGGTTGATGGTAACAGCATGGCCATTTTCATTTTGGAAGAAAAACGGCCCAATGACCGTTTTCGCACTAACGCCGCACCAAACTGTGATACGGCAATTTTGCTTATTTACGGTGCCATTCAATGTGAAATGGGCTTCATCGGACATGATAATTTTGAGTATTCACAATTGACTTGTTCTGTTGAATGTAAATTTCAACTATTTCAGAGCGCTCGCGTGGCGTGTATTGTTCCATGGTAAAAATCTGCTTGGACTGACGCTTCAAACGCGGTATGTCATTAAGCGATCTGACATCTCTGTCAAAAGTTATGGCGTTACCAGATGGGTCCGTCGAATATGGGCAACCCTGTATATGAAAACTTGTGAGTAAAATTACGTAGCCGCACTGTTATCCTATTTGGTTAGTAAGGGTAGGCGTGGTCGAATCATTCCAAAATTTTGTTTTAATCCTATGCTTGTTATTTTTATGAAAAGTACCTTATCTCTATCGGCTTTTTCGAATTTATGCCAAAACTTTGCTCAGAGTGTTTTAGAGTAGATTTAGACTGTCGATTAACATTTATTTGAAAATTAGCTAAAAGCAAAATTTATTTTTAAATAATTTACAAAATGGTATTAAATAAATGCCCTTACTTTTTGTAGTGCTGAAGCGTCACTTTCAAAAATTTGTAAACAACACAAATCAAGCTTCAATGACAAAGGTGATCTAAATAAGGCGATAATAAATAGTGTCAAATTTGCCACTATTTTTAGTTACCCTCTGAGACCTTTCACTAAGACCTTTCACCTAACTGAACTGAGCGCAAAATATTAAAATAAATAAAAAGGATATATTTTGGTGAAATTTCATTTGCCATTTCGAGGCCTCTTTACAAACCTACAAACATTTTCATGTTGCCCACTTATAAACTAAAGCAAAAGAGATAGAGACAAAGAGCCTTAGCCTTGCACAGTTGGCGAAAAAGAGATGGCCAAACAGTGACCCAAAATAATGGCTATCTCTTCTCCTTACCCCCTCCCCCACCCCCACCCCACCCCTACCACTTTTCACACGACCCAACCAAGCTGACAAGCCATACAAATGTGTGAAAATAGTGGACAATATTGTGTGAGTGTATATAAGTGTATAAGTGTGTGTAGGTGCCGTTAACGCCATTTTTTGTCCGTTGCCACCCGCTGGCATTTTGTTGCCATTGTTGTTGTACAATTTCCGCATCCGGCGCGTAAACGCTTGCCAGTCCAAGCAGAAGGCAAAAGCAAAAGCAAAAGCTGAAGGCTGCAGGCTGATGGCTGAGGGCTAAAGCAATGTCGCGTATTGGTTTATGCATGAGCCATTGGGCTCCACCCACCGCCCACCCCCCGCACACACAGTACACAGTTCATTTGTCAGGCTCAAAAGTTCTTTACATGAATTTAAATGAAATGGCCAGCGATTTGAGTTACTTTAACTTAAACTAAGCTCTGAGAAAACTCTTTGGCAAATGCACTTACCAAAACTGCATTAATTATTCAGCAGCCGCAGCAGGAGTAGGAGCAGCAGCATGACTGGAGACCTGGTCAGGAATTGAAGGCGAGTCGACAAGTCGCTACAGCGAGTTGAGCAGTTGATGCATGCCCCTGCAATGGAATGAAGAATGAAGAAAGGAATGGCATTAATATTAAATGCAAAACAGCTGAAAAGAAGCAGCGAAATCTACAACTGGACAGCTGCTTCGAAATTTCTTAACTGAATTATGCGTTTTCTTTTTTTGCTCTTTATTATTTTTTTTTTTTTATTAATAAATCAAATAAAATATGCACGCGTTCACGCTGAAAGCTGAGGCCAAGAAGAAAGGCGATAACAGACGAGGCAGAGCAGAGCCGGAGGAGGAAGTCCTTTGTGACCTGGTTTTTTGGTCATAACAATATTGCCAACCGAAGCGCACAGCAGCGCACACAATTACCGGAGCAAACTGGCCGCCCTCCATGGCCAGAAAAGGGTGGGCGTGGCCAGTGTGTGTGTGTGTGTGAGCACTGACGTCATTGCTGCACTCGCACAATTACCATTACGTTGGCGGCGTCGACGTGACCTGGCGACGGTCACTTGGGCTTGCCATTGCATTCTAGCAGGCGTCACCTCACAAAAAAAATATACATAGATACATACAAACATCCGAAGGTTAATCAGCTGCCTGTCTGCTCATTTTAATTGGCTTTCTACCCTGGCGCCTTTAAGTGAGTTATAAAATGCGAAACTATTTCATCCCAACAAGCAAATGTTTAATGTCCCTCACCCACCCACTCCTCGTCATCTCCTTTGACGAGCTTTAAATTTAAGAGCTGCCAAAATGCCAAGCTCGTAAATAACAAAGTGAAATAGCAGTTGAGATAGCCAACCAAGGCAGAGAATGTATCGGGAAGGGGGTGGGTGTAATGCACAAGAACATGGCAACTTTTTGGAGTTTAACAATTCTAAATAATGCATAAAAGTTCTACAAAATAACTCAGACAAGAGGACTAGATTATTATCCATTTTATTTTGTCTACTCTAAAGAGAGCTAAAAACTCGATTCCGAAAATAAGTTGCGGTAAAAAGAAATTAATACAAATTTTGATTAAAATTTGTTTACAATTGATTGAAGTTCAATTCAATCCAACTCAAGCAATTCACAGTCAAATATAAATAGCATTTTTAAATAATATAATTTTTTAAATAATTTTTGATTGAGAATTTAGAGTTTTACTTAGACGGGATTAACATGATGAAGCAAACTTAATGAAGTTTTCTTAGTAGGCGAGAGATTTCAATGTAATTCATTTAAAAGCAGGGACCGTAACTGTTATAACTTTTTGGATAAAAATTTTGAAATAATAATTATTTTCTAATTTTTACATAAAATTTTAAAATAATCGTTATTCTATGATTTTAAAATACAAATTTTGTTTTAACAGTTAAATGGTAATTTTATATAAAAATTTTTGAATAACAATTTAAACTAATTTTTATTATAAAAATTTAAATTAATTTTTATTTTGTAATTTTTATAATAAAAATTACTTTTTAATTGTTATGAAAAATTTTTATTATAAAAATTTTTATAAAAATTACTTATCTAGTAGGCGTTTGTAAATTATAGAATATCTTTGATAGAAGGATACAAGATTTACTTAAACCTACTAGATTAGTAATTTTTATAAAAATTTGTATAATAAAAAAATTTTCATAAAAATTAAAAAATTAATTTTTATTATAAAAATTACAAAATAAAAATTAAATTAAATTTTTATAATAAAAATTAGTTTTAACTGTTAATCAAAAATTTTTATATAAAAATTACCATTTAACGGTTAAAACAAAATTTGTATTTAAAAAATTATAATATAACAATTTCAAAATTTTTTTGTTATAAAAATTGCAAATAAAAATTTATTACATTTAAGGACTCGCCATTCAAAATTAAGAAGATTAATGTACTCCATTTTATCAGGGGATCCATATTTCGTAGTAATTTTTTTCACTTCCATAACTGTTATTTTCGGTCCCTGTTTAAAAGGTCTGAAAGATTTCCTCTAAATTCCACGCCTACAAAGAAAACTTCATGAAGTTTGCTTCATGGTGTAAATCCCGACTAACACCTCTTTAAGAACAGCTATCTGTCGATTTGCAGTGATGCCACAATATGGGATTTTGTACAGCTCCCGCAATGGTGGACTATTTCTTAATATATAAGTCATAATTTTGCATTCGTTCCTTGGAGGTTTCAGATCGAATAGTCCAAGAATCCAGCTGCGTGTGTGGCACATTATTCTGAATATTTTTTAGTTGGCAGTGGCTCTCCACTTTAACCTTACCTAAGCAAGGGTTTTATTTTCCACTGCACTATTTAGCATTTGTTAAGTTATTCTTCGTGTTCCACTCGGTTGAGGAACCAACTTTAAAATCATGTCCTACATTTTGCTTACGTGGATAATCTGGTGGCTTAGAATCCAATAAATACACGGCGTTCTCGATATGCTTACGATATCTACTAGAGCCCTGCATGAGTTGAATCAAAGTTTTCCTTGACTTTCTTTCTGATTTGATATATGTATGAATTTCTAGTCAAAGCTCTCTAAATCATTTATTCTTTGAATCACAGCTCATGATATAAGGCATGAGCTAAATGATCTGTTTAAAATAATTGAGCTTAGATCAGCTCATGTAAGCAAAGCAACTTAATCAATCATGCCTAACTCAAATAGATCATAGGGTTCAATGTCGAAAACAAATAGATCAAATTGCGCATTGCCAAATTGTCAAACATTTTTGAACTTGTATTTGTGTAAGGCTCAGTCGGTAGGAAGTCGTGTAGAATTAGACACGGAAAGTAAAACATAAGTGGTCCAAATCGAAGAATTGGTGGTCGTAAATTGTCGACTATTTCAAATGATTGCAGATTCAGGACTAGAAAAGTTTGCTAATGCTATGATACAGCTTGGAGCCAAGTTCAGTTCAAATTTGAAGGCAAGAAGAACAATTCCGCACCCCACCACCTTATTGACTAATTTGGACCAAGTATATGCTGTAGTGTTAAAAAATGTGTTCTATATGAAAAAAGCTGCAATAGTTTGGCCACACCTGCAAGCAGCGCCTCATCAGACAGAGCCTTTTCTCAAGCCGGAAACCTCTTATCCAAAAATGATCCGCAATAACATTCAAAGATGATATGATAAAAAAATAATGTTTTTTAATAATAAGTTCAAACTTTTCAATAATGCTGAATGCTGAACTCAAAAATGAATTTCAAAATTTTTTCTATGGATTCGTTTTTGAGTTGGAATTTTTTTTATTAGTTTTTCGGTAGGTACCCAAACCTTTTAAGCCATATCTCGAGTTACAAACTTTTGATAAAGTCAAGCAAAGGATTAATCAAAAGGGTATGTAATTTCCAATAATCTAGTCGAAAAGCATTTTAAAATCGGTTTAGTAGTTTAAAAGTAAGAAGCAAAAATATTTCGAAAAAAAATTATTTTTTTCTCAAAATCGTGAAAAATTAGATTTTTTAAAATCTGTAAATGGTCGAAAATAAAAATCAAAAAATTGTTTTTTCTTTTATTCTTACAAATTGCCCTATTCCGAAGAAAATAAGGCGATGATGACGAAAATCTGTGGATAAATAGCAAAGTTGTAAGCAATTGTGTGAAACAACCAGAAGTCAAATTTGACGTGTTTATTAAAAAAAATTTTTTTTACTTTGCTTTTTGCTCAATGTACGAGTTCCAATAGAAGCTAAATCACAGAAAAAAATTAAGAGCAAGGCCAAAAACGAAGAAAAAATAAAAATATTTTCTAATAAATATATAAAACAATGAAATTTGACTGTTAGTACTTGTACTCAATTGCTCACAGTTCCTTGATTTATCCATAGATATTCTTTACCAATGCATTATTTTCTTCGTAGAAGTGCTATTCGTAAGAACAAAAGAAAAAAACAATTTATTTTTATCAGTTTTAAGCTTTTACAGATTTTAGGAAAAAAACACGTTTTTGAGAAAAAAATCGATTTTTTAAAATATTTTTGCTCGTAGCATTCAAACTACCAAACCGATTGGAAAATGATCTTCAAGTAGATTATTAAAAATTGGATACCCTTTAGATTAATATCTTGCTTGATGACATCTAAAGTTTCTATCTAGAGATATGTCATAAAATGTAAGGGTGACTACCGAAAAATTAAAAAAAAATCTAACTCAAAAACGTATCCATACAAAAATTTTTAAATTTAATTTTTGAGCTCAGCATTCCAAAGTACATCATAAAAAAATAACTGCTTCAATGAGTCTTTATTGTTTTTTATTTTTGTAAACTAGTGTAATTGGTTACATATATTTTTTTAGATCTAATAATTTTCTGACTTGACTTGATTTAAGGACCCACTTGAATTTGATCTGTTTGGAGTCACTAGAACTATGAGCTGAGCTACTGGAATCAAACGAATTTTAGATTTGCCTAATTCGAACTTTGACTCGGGTACTGTGACTCCACTTATGCAGGGCTTTAATATCTACTACATTTATACTCTTATAGATAATAGATAGGTATATTCGACTTTAAAATATAAAGTTTATACAAAAATATTTTTAAAGTTCTTCAAATTTTTTTTACTACTTTCATTTGGAAAAAAATTATTATAATTAAGAAATGTCAAAATTTTGCATCATTAGATAAAAGAGCATTCATTAAATTCAGCATGATATTTTACGTGTATGCATCAGTCGAAAATTTTAAAAATTCATATTTCTCGCTCCCTGCGCTTCTTCCGACTATTTTCCTAACGACGCAGCAGATATTATATCAGCTCCGTGAATTAAAATTTTGTGAGCCATTTACAAGCACGGGTACTTCCACACAAGACTCATCCCAATACTCACTTTACGCCCAGGACTCCGCCAAAGCTGGAAATAAGGCCTTTATTTATGTCTTTGGGTTTTACAAAACAAAAAAATGTCTGTCTGTGTTGCCTTTACTTGTATTCCCGAAACCAGGCATCGGAATGTCCACACCAAAAAGAAGTGAGTTTGCAAACCGACATAGTGACTGAAAAGTATTCTGTCGTCAGCAGTGGAAGGCTGCGGCAAATAAATCTAAATATTTTACGAAAACAACCCATCATATTAACAAATACAAAACTAATTAGATTGAATGCATTCGGATCAAGAATGCTACATTTTACGGAAGATTAAAAATAGTTTTTGCCAATACAAAAATGGGCGAAATTTTATATATCAAAATTTGAATTTTTTTCGATCAGCTATATATATTATTATACATCTTACTTATCTGTACGCGAGGTATATAGTATACCTACTTACCCTCTGCATTTCGTCCAAATAAAATACTCTCCAAGGCAAAAACAAAAAGTCGAATTTGTGGCTGGCAAGAGGAACAATAAAATAAAAATTTACAACCAACCAAAATGAACGAAACCACCAAAAACCGAACAAGCAAGGCTCTGGTGAAGGAAGCAGCAGCAGAAGCAGAGTTGGAGAAACTACTTCAACTAATAAAAAAAAATAAAAGAAGAACTCAATAAATTGTCATGCAGTAAAATGTTGTAAAAGGAAAGCAAAACCGCTCGCGACTTTGTTTCAGGCGGAACAAGTGACGAAAAAAGGAAGAAAAACAAACAACTGCTGCTAGTGGAGCATACAACAGCAAAAGGGGCGCACGTAAAATGCCAAGAAAGTAGCAAAGTGCAAGTGGCATGCAGATATACACGTACACAAGCTTAGCCATGTGTGTGTGTGTGTATTGGTGCATTGTCTGACCGAAAATCACTTGTTCTGTTGTACCGGGAAGGATGTGATTTAAGTTGCAGTCGCTCTGACATTGTGCCATTTCTCTGTGTAGTCGCTCGGCTACTGAATTTTTCATGTCCTTTGCTCGCGACATAAACGTGCCTTGCCTGGCGGCTCATTTTATTGCCCAAATTGTTCCTGTAGTTGTTGTGGCTTCATTTGGCTTTCATGTAAATGGACGCTTAGCGTGGCAGCCTTTTAAGTGTATTAATCCTTTTTTATATGCGCCAAAAAAAAAAAACAAAAAAATTAAGTACGAGTATATGTAGTGAGTGTGTGTGCTCTCATTTCTTGGAGGCTCGTTTGGTACAAATTGCATTAAAGTTGCATAAGTGCACATGGTTTTAATATTTAATTTGGCAAAGTGCTTTCCAAACACCAAAGCACAGAAAAGGCAAAAAAAAACGCCGAAAGGGAGTATCTGCTGTCCTGCTGGCTGCCTGCTGACATCCACGCTTAATAATATCCTTTTTTTTGTACTTTGCCATTTCCTAAACTCGGAAAACAAAAGCGCAGCGTTGTCCTCGTCGTGATTTTGCCAGTTAAGCTGGGCAAAAGACCAAAAAAAAATAAAACAAAAATAGAACTAAAAATAAAAGCGCAACGCGCAAATGGAGATAAAAATTTGCCAGGGCAAAGCTAAAGGAAGCGACAAAAAAAAAACGAAGCGAAATGGAGAATAAAAGAAGCAAAACACTAACAACAAGTGCAGCAAAAGTATTTACCAAGCGTTATCATGCTGTGACCCTCTGAACTCTGACTCTCCCCTTACCACCCACCCCTTTCCACCCATCAACACGTTCGCTTGTTTATTTTTGCCGCTGGCATTCACTTCTCTAATTTCTGATGCGCTGCAGTTTATTTAGTTAAATAAAAAGGCGCTTAAAACAGGCGATAGACTGTAATCAGAGACAGGGCGAAAATAGAAAGGAAACAAGTGGGGAAAAAGCTTTGAGCTTATGGAAATGCTCAAACTAAAAAAACTTTTCTCGTATTGCACAAAATTTAATATTTCAAATTAAATGAAAGGCGACACACGAGAACCCAACTTAATTAATATTTCCAATGGCATCAACTTTTAGTTATTTTTTCGAAACTCTATAGTATATGCTATAGTGCAACAATTTTTTTTGCATATTTTTTTTTAAACCGTGCAGATTTTAACGATATTTTTGTATACGGTGTATAAACTGTTTTTTCTCTGTGTCGGTCCTACACTTGGCTGCCCGGAAAAGTAGGCAACGCAAATTCTCAGTTCCCAATGCATTGCAATGCCCTTCGGCCATCTTGCCCCTTGAAGCATGCAATATAAATTGTAGTTCCTTATTTCTTTGAACCCTAAAAAGTAGGCAATATATATTAAAAATTCATTATTGCAATCAAACAAAAACGTATCACAGAAAATATGTGATATAAAAAATAAAATAAATAAGAAATAAAATAAAATAAAATTAAAAAGAAATAAAATAAAAAAATTAAATTAAATTAAAAAAAAAATAAAATAAAACAGAAATAAATTAAAATAAAAAAAAACGAGAAAAGCTAACTTCGACTGTGCCGAAGTTTTAATACACTTGAAAAAACTTTACTCCAACTGATTTAACTGGAAAAATATATATATAGGATATAGATATCAGATATTTAAAATTTTTAAATCATTGATAATAAAAATTTGATACAATAAAAAAACTTTTCTTAGTAAAACACATTTTCCGACCGATCGTTACTATGGCAGCTATATGCTATAGTCATCCGATTTTTAATAATTTTTTCGAAATTATGTGAAAGCATATAAAACTAATATATACCAAGATTGGGGACGCTACGATAAAAAACAAACAAGTTTTTCTCACTAGAAGTAGTTTTTTGACCGTCCGTTTATATGGCAGCTATATGCTATAGTCATCCGATTTTGATAAATTTTTTCAGAATTATGTGGAAACATATAAAACAAATATATACTACGATTGGAGACGATACGATGGAAATCAAAAAAGTTTTTCTCACAAAGACTTATTTTTCGACCGATCGTTCCTATGGCAGCTATATGCTATAGTGATCCGATTTGGACACATTTTTACAGAATTATGTGGAAGCATATAAAACTAACATGTACCAAGATTAGTGACGCTACGATGGAAAACAAAAAAGTTTTTCTAACTAGAACTTGTTCTTAGACCGATCGTTCCTATGGCAGCTATATGATATAGTCATCCGATCCGGCCGGTTCTGACATATTAGTTGCGTGCAGTAAAAAGAAGACTCTGTGCAAAATTTCAGCTTGATAGCTTTAAAACTGAGAGACTAGTTCGCGTAGAAACAGACAGACGGACAGACAGACGGACAGGCAGACGGACGGACGGACAAGCGGAAATGAACTCAGCTCGTCGTCCTGATCAAGAATATATATAGTTTATGGGGTCGGAAATGAATATTTCTATGCGTTACAAACTTCTGGGCAAAATTAATATACACTTTTCAAGTGTATAAAAACAAAATAAAATATTTTATTTTGTATAACTTGATTTTCGTTAAAAATGATTTTATTTAGATAGATTATTTAGATAATTTCTGAATAAACTAATTTTTTCAAAAAAATTTTATTTGTGCCACAATTTAATTAAAGTGCTTAAACTTTACGCTCAAACTTCATTTTTAATATAAATACACAAGGCAACATGGTCCAGTTTATAGAAGGAGTGTTGGTGATTATAGATAATTTTCGTGTGCTTAACTCGAATCACTCCCCTTTTCACTCCCCTTTACATTATCGGAAAGATATATTCTTTAGCTTTAAATTAAATCACCCCAAACATTTCTGCGATTTTTTTCTACAAAGATACATCATTTTGAATACAATTATTCGAACCGACCATATGATCCCTAGCCCACAAGTATACTATGGGTGTCGTTGAGAACTTTCATTATAATTTAATTAAAATTACTAGGCGATGTTTTGATTTTAGCTTAGCATACTTTTAGACAGCAGAATTAAGTCAGACACTTTGTAAATTCTAGCAAATGCATTCAAAATGGTATATCTTTTGTTTAAAAAAATACCAAAATTATCTGGTATAATTTTTTTTAAAGCTAAGGAATAGTACTTTTTAATAAAATCAAGGAGATTTTAAACAGACGTATTGTTGGCCCACAAAACATGCCTTAAAATGTTCAAAATAGGCACTCAAATTCCAAAAAAAAATCCAGACATATTGGAGCATTTTGGTAAACAGATTCGTGTTAGGCAGTCTTTTAGAATAACCACCAACCATTCAATAAACTGAAAAAAAGTTAAATTTTGTTGCCTTGTACAATTATTTTATTTAGATAAGATTGAGCCATAATTTTTCAGCGAATTAAAGATGTTGTGCTTTTTATTGCATAAAGTAATTTTATTCAAAAAAAATTTTTATTTAGATTTAGTTTTGGCCCGTTCCTCAATCAAAGGAAAAAACATTTTTAAAAAACCACAAAAAAAAATATCGTGAAAAATAAAAAAAAAAATTTTAAATGGACGCCAAATTTTTTTAAAAACTTTTTATTTATAATTGGTTTTCGGTCCAGAATTTTATCAATTCCAATCATAACCTTATTTACCGATTTAATTTTCGATAACCTGGAGTCCCGAAATAATGGCTACCACCTTTACACCTTTTTTAGGAGACCTTATTTGGTAAGCCAATAACTTCTAAAACAACTCACGAATGGCAAAATTTTTTTTTTTTTTTGTTAAATAATTATTTAATAACACAAATATAAAACCAAATTGAAAAAAAAACGTTATGGTTTTCTCTCCAAATTAAAAAAAAAAAACAATCAAAAAACACTGTTCAAAGGTAGAAGACCCCTTTATAATCGTTATGTTCCTATAATTTTAAGGTTATTTTGGTCTTTTTTTATTGCATCAAGTATAAGTCAATTATAAATTAAATAACAAAAGACTTAGGGTAAATAACAATTAAACGGAAAAGACTTAGAGTAAATATCAATTAAACTGAAGATTCCGAAGAGATGTTATTTCAATCCCAAAAGGAGCTTGATATGAGTTTGTTTTTTTTCTCAAATTTCAAAATTCCGCACTTAGTCAGCTTTTGAGATCTCTTGATCTGAATTCTTGTTTTTTCGAGTGTAATATTATGTCAAAAAACACAGCGAAATCTAGCCCTCCAATTTCCCTAAAAATTTTATTTATTCTATTTTATTCAACTTTCTTGCTTAACTAAAATTGTGGTCCGTTGAATAAGTGTAGAAATCGCTTCAGTGAACCTGGATTTGTATACATTTTTTAGAGCATTTACAAGTCGATTTTATCCCATTCCTTGTTTTTTGTAGCCTTTTTGTGTGTATTTAGGTTTTTTTTGTATTTTATTTGAATTTTATATGCAAAATTTAGTAAATAGCGTTGCTTTTACTTGCTTTAGTTTTATTTGTTCGCTTTTATTATTTGTTGTTGCTGTTGGTTTTTACTGCTACGCCATGTGCGAGGCACTTCTCCCTCTCCTTTCTGTGTGTGTGTGTGTGTATCTTTGTGGCCTGGCACACATTCCAAAATTGTACATCATGCGATTTTATTTACATTTTTCGTGTGTGTTTTCATTGCATTGCCGCAGTAAAGCAAACAGAAAAAGGCAATACCACAGCCAATATATTTAGCATGTTTAAAATTACTTGAGGATTTTGCTTCATAATGCCACACCAAACCGCACTTGACATATTTATGAGCTGGCCGCAGCACTCTAAAACTTTTGCCAAAAGTTAAAAAATAAAAACGGTCAATCAAAGCCGCAAATTTTGGTACCATGGTCTGACACCTGGACAAAAAAAATCGGTACATGCCTGCCAGCTGTGGAAATGTGGGTGCATAAAAAATGCAACACCGGCCAGCAGCAGCAGCAGCCGCAGCAGCAGCAGCAGGAGCTGTGCACACATACACAGCCACATTAAATATGACCAACCTGGCCACTGTCGTCTGTCAGAGGAGCCTGACTTTATATCCGGGTGAGTGTGTGAATTTGCACACATTGCAATTTGCAAAAGGCAGGTGGCTGCCGGCAACTGCAGCTGCGGTCATTTGGCGGTTAGCCGCCTTCATCTTCGATTCCTTTCCTTTTTGCCCTTCAAACTATTAAAAACAATAAAACAGAAGAAAAACTTGCATAAAACAAAGTTTATGCCTGCCACTGGCCACCTGCAAGGGTCAGTGTGGCACGGCGGACAACATGTGGTATGCGTGATATACGGTTACATTTTATAAGGGCTTTAATATTTATGGGGAAAATATTGCATACTTTGTGGGGCACTTGCAAGGCAAATAGAGACAGAGAGAGAGAGAGAGGTGCATTAAGTGTTGCTGTTGGCACGTTCAACTAATTTGAAATTAATGAAATTCTCTGAATAATTGAATTTGAATCGTTGGCATCTGTGCAATTAGGCGCTGCCATCCAAATGCACACCCACACACACACACACACACACACACAGAGACGATCCAGCAGGCAGTGCACCTCATTATAGTATGTCATGTCATCTCATTATGTCGGCCTAGACGACTCTAAACCATATATATGTAAGTTTATGTGTACATTATGTAAAGCCATAAGCTCACACACACACACACACACACACACACACACTGACATAGCTTGGCATGCAGATTTACAGTGCCGTTATTTAGTGCATGACAGTTAAATGAGTTGTGGCCTTTATCTCCCAGCTAGATTTGGGTGCATTTAATCAAATAGGCTTACACAGGCCTCAGGACACAAAATTAAAGTGCCAGAGGAATATTTTAAATTGCAACAAATTGCCACAACTGCAGCCACTTGCCACGCCAGGCCCCATCAATTAAAACACACACAAAGTTTGCCAAATTGCCCGGAAAAATGGCAAGATGCTTACGAGTCACTGGCCAAATTGATTGGCAACTTCACTGAGATTTGAAATGATTTTCTCTTATTTTCTGTGCATTTTTTTCGACAAAAGATGGCAAAAGTTGCCTGGCAGATATTTTCGTTTTATAGTTTTTTTGGATTGGATTTTTTAAATTAAAGGAATTGTAGGAAAAAAGAGAAAAAAATTATAATTAATAATCATATACCCCGTTTATACGCACAGTACGCGTATTTATATTACCGTGGTAAAAAACTTACCACTGTTTATACGTGTAGCTCAAAAGCAACTCTGTGCGAGGGAGTTGCCACATGGGTAGGATTAATTAAATATGTCAAACATTTAAAATTGTCAAATGAGTGAGGAAAAATTAATTATTTGCATGAGGCAAAGCCAGGAGCGGGCATCAAACTTTGTGCGTCGTTGCATGGAAAGGAGGCATTCGCGCATGATGGAAATTATAAAAAATTGTGTTGCCAGATCAACGCATATTACTTTATCCTGGTAGACAAAAATTTTCAGGGTAACTTATCACGATAACATTTATTCGCGTATAAGTGTTTATATTGACAAATACGCGGTAAGTTACCGCGTATTTCGCCACATATAAACGGGGTAATAGATGAACAAACTAAAAGAGCTTTGCGGCAAACGCAGTTTAAATAAACTTAGTCTTTCTTTAATTATTTTCTTTCTTTCATATAAAATGATGCACAAACATAACAAAGTTAGAAGAGGAAAGCAAAGAAAATATTCTGAATTAAATGAAAAATTTTGGGAGAGGAACAGCAAAGAATTTTAACCGTCTCTTCTCTAAGGGCCTTTTTATTATTCCTTGATAAATTTAGATATACAAAAAAAACATTCTTTTACACAGAAAAAAAAATCAATCCAAACGCGCTTAAGGGGGTCTTCTACCTTTATGATATTTTTTTCGATTTTTTGTTTTTGCCTTATTATTACTGCTTGAACATTCCCCTTTCATCTCCTTTAAACCATTTTCAATTATTCGAAAGAGTTTAGCAGAAATATCCGTTTTTGTAGAGCAATGTTCTTGCCAATGTGAGTATTTTCAACGTTGCTGAAAACTTTAACCGCGTTTTTCTCTAAACCACGTTTTTTGACCTGGTAGCCATGATTGGGCCAGTTCTACTGAACCGATTTTGAAGAGCCATGTTGCAATCGACGCAGAATTTATGTAATTCTGGCCCGTACCTCAATCATGAAGATAAAAAAAATTTTTTACTATTTTTTTTTCACTAAACAACAAAAAAAAAACGTCGAAAATCTAATTTTTTTTTTAAATGTTTGTAAATTTTAGAAAAAAAAATTTTTTTATGATCGAGGTACAGGGCCAGAATTACATCAATTCTGATCATAACCTAATTTACCGTTTTCAATTCCGATAACCTGGTGTCCCGGAATCATGGCCACCACCTCTACACCTTTTTGTTTTGAGGCCTTAATTGGCAGGCCGATAACTTTTTGAACAGCCCTCGAATTCCAAAAAAATTTTTTTATTTTACTATTTAATTAATTAATAACACAAAACAAAAAAACCAAATTGAAAAAACTCCTATGGGGGTTTCCCCTCCAGAATTTTTTGTAAAAAACACTCATAAAACACTCGTCAAAGGTAGAATACCCCATAAATCAGTCCGGAAACGGTAATGACAACAGGGCAAGCTCGGATATTCTTAAGCCGATCTAAAAAAAGATTAATTTGATCTCACTTTTTTAATCTTAAAAAGATTGAATTAATCCCAATATGGGAACTTAATCAAATGAGATTATTATTAAGTCAAATTAGTCAATGTATAAATGTGTGCAATAGTGAGCTTCGACATATAAGCAAATGGGCAAACGAAAATGGTCTTGGGCTAAACCCCCTTGAAATCGAAATGTCTGGTTATTTACAAGAAGAAATTAAATACTGAACATCTTCCAAAACTTAAAATTAATGACTGTCCTATTGAGTATGTTGACCAAAGCGGTAAATCTTGGAGTTATTAAGTTCAACTCTCTCTGGGACAATCATGTAAATCGAGCAGTTGGCAAAACGTACGGAATCTTACGACAACTTAACTTGACAAGGCTTTGTATACCCCAAAAATAGACTTTAATTGCCAAAGCTTACTTAACTCCCTCTTTATTTTACGGAATTGAAGATTTTGGAAAATGTGATGCCATAAGTTTTAACAAAATGAACGTTTTATTTAATAATATTGCAAGGTATGTTTTTAACATTAAACCAATGGATCACATCACTGAGTTTTCGAATCAAATATTTGACCTTAACTTAAAATCTTTTATTTCCCCTTAAAGTCGTAACCTTGCTTCAAAATTATTAATACTAAGGAACCGTCGTACCTGTACTCTATGCTAACCTTTAGTGCGTCACTAAGGAAAAATAATTTAATTTGTAACAAAAATAGGTTAGCTGGCTCTGATGCTCACTTCTTTGTTCATGCCGTTCGTCTCTGGAATCAACTTCCACACAATCTTAAAACAATTACAAGCGCATCTCAATTCAAAGAAAAAGTATCTTGTCACCTTCACACCACATAAAAATAAAAAAAATAAAAATAATAATAAATTCTTACATTCATTTAATTTAATTTTTTTAAGTTCAAATTTTTGTTTTGTCTCTTATGTTAACTAAATTTAAGTCTTATCTAATGTCCTTATTTAATGTAGTAATGTGTATACAAAAATGTTTTCCATCAAGTGACTAGCACAATATATAAAGTTAATAACTCTATGTGCTAGGATGTCCAATTTAATAATAAACTAATAAACTAACTACAATCTCATCAGAAAGAGAGGGTCCCGCCTTGGAATGTGCAAAAATTATGGAATGTGTTTTTGTTCTAGTTGGTACTATTGTACTTAAATTTTGATATATTATTTTCATTACACTCTCCACGTTGGATCGGCAGAACATTGAAAGGAGAGCTGACCTTAAAGTAAATTTTATTTACAGATGGTGCGAATAAATATACCAGTCGTAATATTTTCAACCTACTTTGAAACTACATTAGTTTTAGTTTTGATTTGAGTATTCTCAATCTTCATTCTTCAATCTCATTGACCCATAGTCGCCGCTATTAAAGTAATGTTAAATTGGTAAATTTAATGAAAATGTCTTTTAAAATTCCATGGCTCTTAATCACACGCACATAAATTACGATTTATTACGTGCAAGTGCGGTTTCTTAACCTGAACTAACTATTGTACAAATAAGACTTGTCTGTAGTCACACCTTTCAAATCGCAAATTAAATCAATTTTGTTTGCAACTTTTAGATTGCTTGACAAATTTCTACTCAGTTTATTAACTGCACAATTTTTCGTATTATTATTGGCTTATTTTAACTGGAAGATACTTGGGCTCCTTTGCAAGTTGCCAAGGCTAAAAGTTCCATTCGTGTGTCACTTGCAAAGCCAACTAAGTTATTTTGCTTCATTATGCATACCCATGTCTGGGACAGCTACACGCAACACACACACACACACTCGCAACTTGCATTATCCCAACCCCCTGCTATGTCATCCATTACGCGTACGTTACAATTTCGCTTAGCTGTATCTGCCATTGCAATCAGCATTTTTCATATTTAAACTTGCGAATGTCACGAGCGAATAGTAAGTTAGACGTGGGGAAAAGAGATACCCCAGTACTCCTGTAATCGACTTCATTTGCTCATTAAGTAGATAGTTCTGTGCGTGTGTGTGGTATAGCTGTTACGGTAATTGTTTCCTTGTTAGTTTCCCACCTGATCCTAAGCCGACACCGCGACACGCTAAATGCATTTATGAATGGGTTGATGCGACTGCCATGGCTACCAGTCAATTGCAATTACTTGCAAGGTCCTGGGCCCAGCATTTAGTCGCCGCATTCATTTGCCAGGCACAAACCCCGGACCAGGACATTAACGCTGCAAATTGTGTGCCCTTTGTTGCGGTTGCTGGCTAAAACCTGACACTATTTCACCTTACCCACCCAACCCCTTACGCGTGTGTGTTTCGTTTGGCTATTAATTAGTGGGCCCGTTCCCAGGCGCTGTAATTGCATTTATTTGGGCCGCCGCCTGGTTTGTTTTAATTGGTTTTTGTGTGTTTTTAGCGCAAAAATCTATTTTGTCCTTAATTAAAATGCAACAGTTATAAAAAAAAAAAAAAAAAACCAAAACAAAAAAACAACACACAAAAAAAAAAAAAAAATAAAGTAGAGGTAAAAGGGAGAGAGGGGAGAGAGGAGAAGAAAAAAAAACAAAAAAATTAAAAAAAATCTTTTTGGGGTATTTAATAAAAAAAGAAAAAATAATAACTCATCCAAAAAAAACAAAAAAAAAAAAAAAAAAAAAAAAAAAAAGAAAGTCGGTCAAGGCCGACTGTAATATACTCTGTACCTGTTTCAAACAGGCTGTTTGTATGTAACTGATAACTTTAAAGTGTGAGGGTTTTTCAAAATCTGGGGGTGTCAACTCTTTCGACTATCGTTCATCTGGTTGAAAAAAGGATGTACGGGCTCGATAAGTAATGATGAATAGAATTACCCTAGTACATAACTCGTAAAATTATAAAATTTGTATATAATTTCCTATTAACATAAACATATTTATATTAGTCACGTGGAATCACGCGTGATTTCTGACCGCAGGCCATCTCAATTGCATCGCTCCTATCATACTTGGTCTTTGCCTCCTTACACAAATATCTATTGGAAAGAAGGGAGGGGGAAACTGAAAGCGGCGCTAATGCCGTCATGCCAATTCCAATTGGGAAATTACTATTGCCCTCTCGCTCTCTCTTTCTCGTAAGTGGCTGCGTGTTGTTGTTGTCGTTGCATTAAATTTTCATTTACATATAGCGCCACTATTGTTCATCTGATCGAAAAACGATGTATGGGGGCTTGATAAGAAATGATGAGTAGATTATATGTCTAGAAGGTTTGAACAACCTAACTCCAAAATTGTGGAAGATATTAAGTTTTTTTCAATTTGCGGGGGAGGCAGGGGGCGTGGCAAAAATCAAAACTAAACTTGATCTGCCTGCAAGTATAAGAAATATATGTTCCATACACCTCAAACCTCTATCTCTTACCATCTCTGAGATCTCTTCGTTCATACGGACAGACGGACAGACAGACAGACGGACAGACAGACGGACAGACGGACAGACGGACATGGCTATATCGACTCGGCTGTTGATGCTGATCAAGAATATATATACTTTATGGGGTCGGAGATGCTTCCTTCTGGCTGTTACATACATTTGCACAAACCCAATATACTCTGGTACCTTGGGAAAAAAAAAAAAAAAAAAAACAAAAGAGGAGGAAGATTCGCCTGTCAACACTTGAAAAACACAATAAACGTTCCCCCTTCCGCGTCGGCAGTCCAAAAGCATTTTGATAAAAAAGAATACCACAGCAGAGTTTGACGAAGATTCAAACTTGGGATATACTCTTGAGGAACACTTGAAGAGCTCGATTAAGTTGGGATATTACAAGGGACAGAGGTGACAGAAATAATTCCAATTATATGAATTTAATGAAAGATTAAGGGGGTCTTCTGCTTTGAAAATATTTTTTTCGATTTTTTTGTTTTGCCTTATTATTACAGCTTGAACATTCCCCTTTCATCCCCTTTAAATCATTTTCAATTATTCGAAATACTTTAGCAGAAATATCCGTTTTAGTGGAGCAATGTTCTTGCCAATGTGAGTATTTTCAACGTTGCTGAAAACTTTAACCGTGATTTTCTAAACCACGTTTTTTGACCTGGTAGCATGATTGGGCCAGTTCTACTGAACCGATTTTGAAGAGCCATGTTGCAATCGACGCAGAATTGATGTAATTTTGGCCCGTACCTCAATCATGAAGATACAAAAATGTTTTACTATTTTTTTACTAAGCAACAAAAAAAAACCTCGAAAATCTAATTTTTTTTTTAATGTTTGTAAATTTTAGACAAAATTTTTTTTTTTATGATTGAGGTACGGGCCAGAATTACATCAATTCTGATCATAACCTCATTTACAGTTTTCAATTCCGATAACCTGAGTCCCGGAATCATGGCCACCACCTCTACACCTTTTTTTTTGAGGCCTTAATTGGCAGCCCGATAACTTTTTGAACAGCCCTCGAATTCCAACATTTTTTTTTTATTTTACTATCTAATTAATTAATAACACAAAACAAAAAACCAAATTGAAAAAACTCTTATGGTTTTCCCTCCAGAATTTTTTTAAAAAACACTCATAAAACACTCATCAAAGGTAGAATACCCCCTTAACATAAAATTCTTTAAACATTTGGAATTTTGGTACGAAAAATATTTGAGGTGAGAAGATAGATAAAATACATTACAGATCCACAATAAAAATTCGAGTTCGTTCAAGTAGCAATCGTAAACGAAAACACACTTTTACGATTTTTTTTTTGGTGAAAATTATTTTTTTCCAGTTTTTAATTTTGTCATATTTTGTCTGTGGTTTAACATATATCGTCATTACTTTCGTTTTCCCCACACCGATTTGAAAATGTTATTTACGATTTTACTGCTACAAATTAGTCAAAGAAACTTTATACTTTAAGTTAATATTTTTCGAGATATTCAGCTAAAGTCTTCGAAAAAAGTAATTGCTTGGCTTTCGATCACAAAGTAAACAAAAAAGTTCAAAGTTCAAATGAATAGAATGCTAATCGAACGACTTAAGATCGCCCATGCAAACAAGGACAAGTATTCATAATAATGAATTAAGAGTGATCAGTTCCAAAATTCCAGTTGATGCTGTAGAAAGAAACATCGACCTGATTTAAAAATAAAAGGAAGACTCTTGGGGCAGAGGAAAGCACTATAGAAGTAGTAGACAGGGTAGTGATTAAGAATGCATGCTTTCTTAGCAAGTCGATTCCAAACATCAATCCCACCAAATACACTAAGATGGAGAGATCAGGTAACATTGTACGAGTGTAAGATGGGATAAGGGGGATGTCGTACCACATTAAATTCGTATGGGAATAAATCAAGTTGAAATGGATTTTTATGGTGTTTATTTTAAATAATTTAAAGGCTTGCAGAACATTTTGGATAAATATACAGGGTTGCCCATATTCGACGGACCCATTTGGCAACGCCATAACTTTTGACAGAGATGTCAGATCGCTTAATGACATACCGCGTTTGAAGCGTCAGTCCAAGCAGATTTTTACCATGGAACAATACACGCCACGCGAGCGCTCTGAAATAGTTGAAATTTACATTCAACAGAACAAGTCAATTGTGAAAACTCAAATTATCATGTCCGATGAAGCCCAATTCACATTGAATGGGACCGTAAATAAGCAAAATTGCCGTATTTACGCCACTGAAAATCCTCAGGAGATTCAAGAAGTGCCTCTTCATGACGAAAAAGTCACAGTTTGGTGCGGCGTTAGTGCGAAAACGGTCATTGGGCCCTTTTTTCTGCCAAAATGAAAATGGCCATGCTGTTACCATCAACCAGGAGCGTTATCGCGACATGATGACAAATTTTGTGATGCCAATTATTCGTCGAAAGCCTATGAGGCAGTTCTTGTTTCAACAAGACGGCGCTCCACCGCACACAAGTCGCATAACAATCGATTTTCTGAAGAAATTGTTTCCGGGCCGTTTGATGTCGAAAAGTGGTGATTTGGACTGGCCACCGCGTTCGCCCGATTTGACGCCGCCTGACTTCTTCTTGAGGGGATATTTGAAGTCAAAGGTTTACGTTAACAAGCCAAGGACCGTAGAAGAGCTCAAGGACAACATTCGTGAAGAAATAGCCGCTATTCCGGCCGAAATGTTGGCGAAATCGATGGAAAATGCTGCAAAAAGGGCACAATACGCCATCAACGCCAGAGGCGGCCATTTGAGAGAATATCATATTCAAAAATTGATGTAAACAAATCTACTTGGAACAAATTAAATGATTAAGATTGCCAATCGCCAAATTTTTATAATTTTCTTTGATTTTTTTAAAAAAAACATGGGTCCGTCGAATATGGGCAACCCTGTAGTTGGTATAAGTAAGTTAGATTATGCTTTAATGGAACGCAAAATACTTTTAATGAGACTGAGATACCACAAATCATCTACTTTCGTATATAAACGAAAAATTGTGACAATAATTGTTTCTAAAAATTGAAAGTGCCATTCTAGCCATAAAGTACTTAGGCTGAGTTCACATTGTTCATTGTTGTTGTCTGGTTTTCATTGTGAATAGCTTGTCATTTGACATTCAAAACAATACAACATGAAGGCTTACTATATTATCATGTCTCATGCGTCGAACAATGTGAACCCAGCCTTATTCTCAATGAAAACAAGACAACATAGGGGCCTACTAGATTATCATGTCTCATGCATCGAACAGTGTGAACTCAGCCTTAGATTATGAACTTGAAATATGAAGTATATGTTGTTAATATGTTATTAAATAACACAGGGCAACAAAATGACAAATTTTGTAAGGTGCTTCTTTTATGTGCACTGAACAAAACTGCATCATCGGTTTTGTTCCATCAGCTCTGTTTCCACGATATGACGGAAAAACGGATTTCTAGAAAATTTTTTCTCTCTAATTTCTTGTTGGTCACAATTGGGCATGAATTTCTGGACTTATCTGGCCTAATCGACAGAGCACATATCAATGCTTCTGTAAAAAATCAAACGCGCAGTATTTGACCATGCAAAAGGGTCCAAATTGGTCTCTGAATTCAGACATTACTCGATTTATAAATCATCCCTTTTAAGCTAGAGAGATTGGATTGCATTTAAATTTTATCCGTTTGAGCCTGTAGCCAATCATAGTTTCTTATTATTTGAATTAATTCGCATTTGTACCAGCTTAATTGGCGAATCTACAGCCTGCTTAAGCCAAAACACATGCATTTAAATTTATGGGATTCCTATTCCAAATTTGTATTGGAACTATTAATAGGCTACTTGATTCCACACGGAATTTATATAAAATGTACATTTGCTTGTAAGAAATCAAAATTCTATGATTTAATCGAAAATTTAAACCCATTTTGAATGCGTTCCAAATCAGTGTAATTTCCATAAATATATTGTAATATATAATTCGCTTTAATATAGAAATCAGTTTCCGATATCAACAAGCGTCATTTGATTTTGTTAAAATCTTTAGTTGCAAAATTTATCTTTTATTTAAATTTTCCAATTTTATTTGGAAATCATTTCTTAACTTTGTAGAATTTTTATTTATTTTTCCAACTGTGTTCTTCTGCATCAAAATAAAATATTAAATTTAAGTCTTGTTTAACCAGAAATGTTAAACGAATAATATTTTTTCCAAACCTTATGATCAAGTTAAAGTAACCCCTTGTAGAGAATTCCTTTGGTGGCCATTAAAAAGTATTGTGGGCGTTACCAAAACCCCCTGTACCCATGCTATTTGCTGATTGCGTGACAACTGCCCGAACATAAAAGGATCGCTTTGGCGCTGCAGTTTTTTTTCATTTGAAGTGATTGATGGGTTTACATGGCATGTCAATCGCTGGGTCCAGTGTCCAGCCACTAGAACCAGTACCCGTACATACAGCCACTGCAGCTGCAGTTTAAACAGATTAGAGCCAATTTTCCGGCAACAAACTGTACAAAAAAAAAAAAAAGGAAAAACAAAATGAACGCGTTCGTTTATTGCCGCATGTTGCAAGAGTTGTTCAATTTGAGGCGACACCTGGCAAAAGGTGCATCAAAAGCAACAACTACAACAATGCGAAAATGTTTTACATGCTGTCCACTTTTTTTTTTTTTTTATTTGCCTTACAAATTAAAATCCAACACATGTTGTTTAATTAAAAAAAAATATATATATGCATACATACACACACACATATATGTATATAACAAGGTTGGATCCTGTAACACAATGCTCTTAAATTAACGAGCGTGAAAAATCATGCGCCAGCATATTGCGCAATATTTTTGTGTGGCTTGCGGGTCTTGGAAAATATGATATGAAATGGGAGGAAAGGCAAACAGTTCAATTAAAACTTGGCAAATTGCTAAAGTTGAAAGAAAAACATGAAGAAAATTAATAAAAAAAAATCAATTACAAACGGTGTCGAAATGTTCAAAGCTAGCTTTCACACCAACGGGGTGCAATTGTACCCCACAATCTATACCTATATGAAAATGACATACCAAATTTTTTTTATAGATTTAAAATCAAATCAGACAAACTTTTTTCGGCAAATATCAATGGAAACCTCCCCAGCCGCAGATAAACTTTTCATATATGATGACAAGTTTTTGTTTGCTTTTCTTAACCAATTTTTGCAGCTTTCATTTCTTCCAGCTACTTAACTGCAGCCAAGGCAACTGAGGCAAACAACAAATAACAAAATGACAGCGGCAGAAGAAAATTTCTAATGAAGTTTGCAACTCGAAGACGAAAGAGCACAAAAGTAAATTGATTGCAATTGGAATCAGTAGCAGAAGCAGCACAAACTCAACGTAACGTCAATCAAATTGAATTCACGCAGAGACGAGTCTCAGCTGGTTCTGCCCACACAACGAAGCAAAGACATTTCAAAGGCAAACCATGTGGTGGGGCAGGGGCAGCGCATGTGTTGATGCATCATCAATGGTAGCATGAAACTTTGTTAATGAAATAGGTGTGAGAGCTGTGCAATAAAACTTAAGTGAAACTGAATGCTGCAACTGATGTGGACTCTCTCAAAGCAAGTTGCAAGTTTCAGGCGTGCTGAACTGCATCTGCTGATTAAAAACGTCAATAAAAATCGCCTGCAAAAGCGAAATTGAAGTTGAATGCAAACGCTCGTTGAATGCCAAATGAGTGCTAAACTAATGAAATGCGATGCCATGTGTGCAGAATAGAAATATCGTATAGCATTGGTATGTGTGTGTTTGTGAATGTATGTTTTATATGAGTCCCAAATGATGGTGGAGTGTTATGTATTTGGAAAGCAGGTGCATTTGCACACTTTGCACACATTTTTCCATTAATTTTTAATTAAAAATATTTTGGTAAATTTGAATTTTAATAAATATTGTTTTAATTGGGCGCATTGAAGTAATGCACTCGAATGAATTACCCTTGAATCTTTATAACGAGAAGGAAAAGCTAACTTCGACTGTGCCGAAGTTTTAATACACTTGAAAAACTGTACTCCTACTGATTTAACCGGTAAAATATATATAATATATAATAAAAATTTGATACCATAAAAAAAACTTTTCTCAGTAAAACACATTTTTCAACCGATCGGTCCTATGGCAGCTATATGCTATAGTCATCCGATTTTGATAAAATCTTCCGGAATTGTGTTGACGCATTTAAAACTAATCTATACCAAGATTGGTGATGCTACGATGAAAAATAAAAAGTTTTTCCCACTAGAACTAGTTTTATGAACGACCGTTTATATGGCAGCTATATGCTATATTCATCCGATTTTGGTAAATTTTTCCACAAATATGTAATATCATCTAAAACTAATATATACCTAGATTGGTCACGCTACAATAGAAAATAAAAAGTTTTTCTCACTAAGACTTATTTTCCGACCGATCGTTCCTATGGCAGCTATAAGACATAGTTGTCCGATCCGGCCGTTTCCGACATATTAGTTGCGTGCAATAAAAAGAAGACTCTGTGCAAAATTTCAGCTCGATAGCTTTAAAACTGAGAGACTAGTTCGCGTAGAAACAGACAGACAGACGGACAGACGGACGGACGGACAGATGGACAGACGGACAGACAGACGGACGGACGGACAAGCGAAAATGAACTCGGCTCGTCGTCCTGATCAATATATATATAGTTTATGGGGTCGGAAATAAATATTTCTATGCGTTACAAACTTCTGGGCAAAATTAATACACACTTTTCAAGTGTATAAAAATTTAGGATAGATACAAAATGGGTACACATATTTCAATCTCATAAAAAACAAGACTAAAAGGCTCACTGAATACATTCTTCTACTTTGAGAGAAAAACTGCCGGCTAGAACAGGATCTCCAAAAAAATTTTTGCTGGATGGCACAACATGTATACGATGAGGTTTTTTTTAGGTCTAAGCACTAGAGTTGTGCCGATTTTCATGAACTAGTTCGAATGAACTATTCATTAAAATGAACTAATGAACTAGGTCTCAGGGTTTGAACTATAGTTCATTTTTTGAACTATTCACTTATTGAACTATAGTTCATTTTTGAACTATAGTTCATTTTATGAACTATAGTTCTTTTTTTGAACTATAGTTCATTTTTTGAACTATAGTTCATTCTTTGAACTATAGTTCATTTTTGAACTATAGTTCATTCTTTGAACTATAGTTCATTCTTTGAACTATAGTTCTTTTTTTGAACTATAGTTCATTTTTTGAACTATAGTTCATTTTTTGAACTATAGTTCATTTACTGAACTTTATCCTAAAAATAATCAATAGTTAAAAAAATGAATTGCATACAAAAATTAACCAATAAAATGTCGGTTGTTTTATATCGATTAGTAATCCTTAAGCCATCTGCATGTCCGAATGAAAATTGTTAAATAATGTGAATTGGTTACATAGAATGAACTATAGTTAAAAAAATTAACTAAAGTTCATAAAATGATCTTCATAAAATGAACTATAGTTCAAAGAATGAATTATAGTTCAAAAAATGAACTATAGTTCAAAGAATGAACTATAGTTCAAAAAAAGAACTATAGTTCATAAAATGAACTATAGTTCAAAAAATGAACTATAGTTCAAAAAATGAACTATAGTTCGAAAAATGAACTATAATTCAACAATGAACTATAGCTCGAAAGTGAATAGTTCATCAAAAAATGAACTAATGAACTAGGTCATTGAAATGAACTAGATTCTCCAACTCTACTAAGCACGACCCATTATTGGATCGACGACGATCCAGCACTATTATTATCAGGCGCTTACACATTGAGCAACACAAATAATTCGCGAAATAAATTCACTTTCGATTTCAAAGAATATTCCCCAGACTACATTTTAAGCACTTCTTTTTACTCATTTATTTGCATATTTAATATTTGAAATTTTCGTACTTTTTCATCAGATTTTACGTTTACGGTTCAGCGGGTTTGAAACCGGTCCTGAACCAGTGAAACATCTGACTCCAAATAACTAACTTTCACACTAAGTTATAAGTTTATAGCAGCCTTAGTCACAAAGAGCAAGACAAAAAAGTGAGAGTGTATTGGTGAGCGAATATGAACCTACTTTGTTGAAGGCTAGGCGAGCACTGATTGGCTTTGCTTGATTTTAACTCTCTTTGCGAAGGGCTCGTCAAGTGTTCGGCTCGTGTCAGTGTGAATTTGCCGAATGTGTTCGGCCGCCTGCGTCTTGGACGACAACGTCTGGTTTATAGCTTTAATACCTTCTGAGATATGGCTCTGAACCACAGTTCAACTTTGTTTAGCGGGTTCGGAACAGTCTTGAACAGGTGAAACATCTGACTCCATATAACTACCTACACGACTAATTTCAGTTCAAAGATTTAAAATTATTTCACGTCTTGTTTCGGAAGCCATAGCACATCGTTAAATTGCTTCCTTATCCTCAATTCCCATAAAATGAACTTGTAAAAATTGATGCTCATTGTTCGGTAGGGGAAGAAGTGATCCTATACTGTGATATAATTGTTCTTATACTTTAAAAGAGGGCAAAAATCCTAAATCACTTTCTTCTCTTATTGTTGCTCCAAACGACGTCATCTGAAAGCAAGAATGGATCAGAAAAAGCACTAATTCCGTCTAAGTTTGATTTAAGCGGCTCTGGTGGGTCATCAAGTGAAGGCAACTTGACTTTCCCGTTTGAACAACACATTTCCGGCGGTTCATTACGAGACTTCAAAGCATCGCAATAGGCCCCTGCCCTACTAGGATTAAATTTTATTCAATATACCTAAAATCTGATGTCTTTTACTACGTTTATGCACAAATAAAAAATCATGCTTTTTGCCCTTCAAAGTGTGCTATGTTTATGAATTTAAATAATTGAAGAAAATATTTATTTTTTAGTAGCCTTAACACTTATTATGTTTGACTGTTCCGACAATCTGAGAGAATGCACAATATGGATTATGTAAAATAGTGCCATACCTGCCTTTCAAAATATAGTTTGCATACTTTGAGGAGCAAAAAGCATGATTTTTTTTTAAGTTGTAGTTGGAATCAATCAAATTCGTTTTTTAAATTACAGGAAGTTTGTTTGTGAATTGTAAATTTACAAGTCGATAAAGTTTACATAAACTAGTTTCATTCGATCGACTTCAACTCGATTTTGCATACCTTATTTAAGGGCATATGGGTTGTACTGATGGCGGGGATTATAAAATGCCCTGCGATTAGTGCCAATATATCAGTTGCCTCAGGAACTAATCTAGCTCCAGTCTCCTAGACTGTCCCTAATCAATATTATCGGAATCCTGGAACAGAAGTGTGATGATACATCTTCCATTCTCTCTCCTTCCTACACTCAGGGAAAAATGCTGTGAAATTTTAATATTTTCACGTTGACTTAAATATTTTTGCCATTGATTTTGCGTTAAATATGGAATTCGTTAATCTGAAGTGCTTACACTTTAAATCGAAATTAAATATGAAAATAGTCAAATTTAATAGTTTTCATATTAAATATAAAAAGACCAAATTATTAAATTTAACAAAAATATATTAAATTTTAAATATTTCATAGTAATTTGAAATATATTCATATTAAATTTAAATAAATATAATATTTAACTTTAATATACTTTACAGAACTTTAAATGTTTTACATATTCAATATAAACTCCATTTCATATTGAAATAAACATTTTCCAACTTTAATTTAAAAGTACCCCCCTCAAAATAAATATAGTTTCAATTTAATCTAGCAAGTTTTTTAGGGTCAAATAAGTTATGCATAACTGTAGAAACAGTACACACACAATACAGAAATGAGGCTGTATGGATAACCATACAGCTGTTTCGGAAGGTTCCACTATTTTTATTATTGGTTTTCTGCCTGACAATGACACGAATGCCATAACTGGTTGGGGAGCCCAAAACCAGCAATGTGCAAAAAACCTTTAACAATTCAAAATTTTAAAATTAACATACTAAACTTTATTTTTAAGATGAGAACCTCTTAAAAGCAATATTACTCATATTTAAAAATAATATTTAACATAGTAAAGCAATACATATTTTCGTATATTTGAAATAAATATGATTTTACTTTAATCTGAATACAGCAATATTTGATATTAAGTGAATTTCACTTTGATTTTACTATATTCATATTAAATTCAGTGGTTAAGTATGTTTTCAGTTAAATCAAAGCGCTTTCTATTGGACTTTAATACGTTTTATATTTGAAAACAGCATAGTAAATTAATTTTTACGATTTGCTTTTTCTCTGGGTGTATAGATTCAACAAAGTTAATCTCCCAACATCACTTCTTTAACCAAATAAAAAGTCTCACAGTTCTCAAAGCATGTATTCGTACCTAAGTCTATTATTTTCACACTTTCTTTTCTCTTTTATATAAAATAAATTTGTATTATCATTTGTTAGCCTGCAGCTGCTGTTTTAAATCTTTGACAATTCTTACACCTTTATATTTTTATGTTTTGCATATATTGGTACCAAAATCAACACAGAAGCCCATAAAGCTTTTATGCTTCTGCGTTAATGGACTATCAATTTTCTTATTTGGGCAATTTGTGCAAGGAAAGTAAAACTATTCACATACAATACATAAATTGCATTGACAATTGCATCGAATTGGGTAAATGCAAAAATTATTGCCAACACTCGGCATATAATTCAAATTAATAGCAGCTTATGGCACTCAAATGGTTTTAACGGCCAAAAAGTCAGTCAAGCAGCAAAAGCGGAAAAGCGAATGCCAAGTGTGCTAGTGCCACAGCCACGCCCACAAAGACCACACGCTGTGCAAACATGACACAAAAAAAAAACTGAATTGAGAAAGGAGGGGATTGGAGAAAATCCCATGCATAAAATGGTTTGCTGCTATTTGATTTAAAAATTGACATCTGCTATGGATGGTGGGGCGTATGCGTAATCTGCGCTTAGCATGCCAAGCCACAGACACACACACACACACACACACACAGAAAAGTCACTCAAAAGCCATCAGCTTAAACTGTTGCGGCCATAAAGGTTTAAGCAAAAAAAAATGGATAAACTGCTTAAAATTTAACGAAACAATGAGCTAAACTGTCCGCCCACACACAGATGAATGCATTCCAATGCCACACGCAAGTGACGACCATGAAAGCGTAAAAATGTAAAATTAACACGCAGCTTCTGGTTTTAGTTTTGTGGCGTTTCGCAAACTGCAACAACAACAACTGGGACAACTGGACAACCGCAGCCATAAAAAACCACACAAAAGCAAGAATGAAGTTGTTGCCGCTGCCTGCTGTTGGCCACAAAAAGCGCTTGAAAAATATGTTAACCACAGTTAAAACAGGCGCCAGGTCAAGCGTGCGCTTACACACACAAACACACACTCACACATACGTGCGGCAGCCTTAAACGCTTGGCATGTTGACAAATGCTGCACAGACGTTGTCGACATCAAATGAGCAACAGCAAAAGCAAACCTGAAGCTGACCTCGTCGTCCTTAACGCGTTGGCAGTTTTAGTTGCGCTTAAAAGCATGCTATACTATTTTTTTATGTACGGTGAGTGATAAGCGGCTGGCAAACACCAAAACAGCTTGACATTTTGTTTTAATGCAAATGTCATGGTGGCATCACGTCACGGCTTATGGTTTCACTTGTCTTGAGTGTAGCATAGTTTTTGGGCAAAAAACTTTTACTGAAAATGACATAATCAAAATTAGCTAAATGTGCAGTTGCGTATAGTGCATAGGGATAGGATTTGGGAGAAGAATTACGGATCATATTTGACGGTTATCATAAATTTAATTTATTATCTACATTTTTAATCAAATTATTTAAGCTCTAATAGGTTTTCGCTGTTCGTAAAACTTCAAATTTCGCTGCTGGCTTTATTTAAATAAAGAAGTTCCAAAATTCGAAGAAAATGGATCGTTGAACCAGAAAGTAAGACCAACAAAAAACCGCTTAAAAAATTCAGAGCAAAGCACTATAGGAAATATTTCCATTTTTGTGGCAGAAAGTCCATTTTCAAAAGTGTCCAAGTCCACAAATTTTGTTTGCCATTAGTTTATAAATTCATCAGTCCTCAATGTTGCATACCAGAAATGTTAAAAGACTGCAGCCCTGGTTATATAACAGCTGTTAAAGTTAACATTTGTTATCGATTGACAGCTGGATGTAAAATGCGTATATTTCTGCTGCGATTTAGAATTGTTAAATAGTAAGAAAAACATCAGCTTTGGTCAAATATTTTTGTTGGAATCTGATCATTGTGGTTTGTATTACGTGTCTGTACCTTTGGTCTGTAGATATAAACCGTGTTGTCATAGTTGTCAATGGTATTCGTGAGGCATCTCATGATATGACATTTTTAAAGAAAATTTAACTTCACGAAGGCCTGCAAAAAATTGTTAGCGTTTGTTAGATCTGAGACTTTTTTTACCTTGTTGAGTTATCAATTCTGCATCCGATGGACTTTATCTCAATGTGCATTTATTTGAACTTTTTGCGAAATTTAATTTTTTTATAACATAACCTCAATTTTATCAATACCGACTTGTTTGCCATTTGGATAAAAGCGACTGGCCGAACTGACAAAGAGTATGTTATTTTTAATTGCTTCATAGGACCTTCAAAATCATCGAAAATATTTTTTTAGGAAAAATCGAGGATGTTTTGAGTAAATTTGGAGGCAAAATGGCAGAAAAGTTAACGAAATCTGAAACTTTTTAAGCTAAAATATGCTGACTGGCCTAAGGCAACACAATTGCTCAACATAAAAAAATCCATACGTTCAGTTGATCGTCCTGGTTTGTTATTTGTGCTTAAGGTTAGAGGTCGGAGGGAACAAGCTTCCAAGCATTCATTATCTGAGGCGAAAAATGTGCGCTTATTAATACAAGCAGCAAGCATGGTTCCTCGTAAAAGAGGACAAGCTGACCTTGAAGCAGTTCTTAGGATACCTTCTTTATGTCCGCAAAAGGCGAAAAAAATAAGGTAATACGATGCCCGTTCGCGTATCCTCAGATTATGCATTGACATTAATATAGGATCATGATTTTACAAAAAAGCAATAATGCGCATATAAAGAGGGCTGCAGGAACAAAAACTGTGATATTTATCCGATATATATGGAAGCGGCGGAAAGGATTAGCCATTGAAGACCATCAGGCATCCTTGATTGCAAAAGTCAGTCTACAGAAGCTTCTGCACAACTATGAAGCTCGGCTTGTTGGTTTGCAAATTGATGTTATAGCACACGCAGTGCAAGCTTAGGACGCAAATTATATTGTATTGTATATAGTATAGAGAGACTTTCAGAAAATAAATAAAATTAGAATTTTTTTTGTTTTTCAGGAAACCAATTTTTCATTAATATCGCTTTCGGAAAAATATTTCTCTGAATTTGCGGCAATAATTTGGCTGTTTTATATGACAAATTCAATTTAAAATAAAGAAAAAAAAATTTTAAATTAATTTTTTCTGTCCGGGGTAAAATGGTGCCAGGAAGGAGGGCAATCTGACCCAGGATTACCTTTTTAATGACATTCTGTTAATACATTACTCATACGTTTGCCCTTAAATGTATGCTATAATTTTAAAAATCCTTTTTTATAAACCATGGCCAAGTGCAGTCACGCCTATTTTTCTCAAATACGTATCACATTGATATGAATGACATAAAGCAAAAACCGGATCAAAATCTCGCTTACTTTTTAAGTTATTAATTAATGCCACAAAAATTGAAATATTTCCTATAGTGCAAAGGTAGAAGATCCCCTTGAATAATTTTAAATTGTAGTCTTATTATCTTTAGCATTTTTTTTCGATAGCAAAAAACTTAAATCTTGTAATTGTAATATGTAATGGAAAACTTTTGATCTCGGATATCGCTTTCCAAAGTTTTTCGAGCAAAACTGCCAAACAGAAATGGTAAACGATTTATTTCTCGCTTAGTTTGTTACCGGAAAAGTTTAATTCCCGATAAGCTCTGGCTTTTAAACATTTTTTTATTTAACAAAGGTTTTCATGACTGCCAAAGAACTGACTTTCACAGCTGAAAAATAAACATTAAAACGGCTTTAAAAAGCTTACGTCTTTAAAGGGAGTAATCCTTAATACTTGTACTTGAGTACAAATATTGTTGTAAAAATATATTGATATTTTGTGCTCTCAACTTTACCTCGTTCCTTGGCCCCGGGGGCGCATGCAAAACACTTTGATCGCCTTACAGAGCACGAACATGGCAAATCAAATGATTTCCGTGCTGGTAAAGGTTAACAACAATAACAACAACAATGGGGGCAACATGGCAGCGGAAGTGTTGTTGTTGTTGTTGGTGTTATTGCTGGGGAAAAATACTGTGCAATTTACCTTTCAACTATTAAACGTCGGTGGTAAATGCACAAAGCGAAATCAAAGTGGCATGAAAGCGCATGAAAGACATTGGCAAAAAAAGGGAGCATTTAAAACGATAGCTTAACCCTTTTGTGCAAAACATTTTCTAATGCTATTAGCAAAAAAAAAAAAAAAAGAAAGGAAGCGCACACACAAAATTACAAAAAAATATTATTGTATGCATTGTATTGAACTGTGGTAACGGATTACGTTCATCAATGCGATTTGCACACAAGAAAAAAAAAATCTAAAAAGAAATGGAGAACGGCAAATGGGCAATGGCTGTGTGTGTGTTTTCGAAGCAATTGAGTTTTAGCAAATGATTTTGATGTGTTGTTGATGCAGACAGAAGTTGATTAAAAGGAGAGTTTAAACAAGGTAATGCCAAATGGTCTTAAGGACTTTGTAAATACTTGCAGAGGGTATATTAAAATTCTGCAGATTTTGGCAACGCATAGAAGGAACATTTTCGACAACATAAAGTATATATATTTTTTATCAGCATTAATTTAGCCCTTTCTATGCTATCTTCAATCTCAGTTTTAAAGCTATCTTGAACAAACTTTGCAAAAAGGAACAGCTATAGCTTATAGCAGCCAAAAACTTGTTCTAGCAAGAAAAACTTTTTTTAAAGTTAATGAAACTTAAAAAAAAAAACTCAATCTAAAGTTAAAGTACTTAGCTTGCTTTAGGGTTAAGCTGGGTACTCAGACAACAATAACATTCTCGCTGCCTGTCTAATTACATGGCTCTTATAATGCGCTCTTCGAATTTTTATAAAGCATTCTAAGAAGAGACTCCGAAAATGCGTTCTGATAATGTGCTGGGAGCTGCCAGATCGTTTTTCAAAAACGGCTGAAATATTTTCGAATTATGAAAAATGTTTGATAATTTAAAGAAGTACCTGCGAGAATTCTAAAAAATTGATTTAAAGAAGACAAATCAAAACGCTGCGAAGGATCTACAAGTTGCGCTGATCAATGCGGTAGAGAAGAAACATATTAATAGAGATTTTGCCAACAATTTGCCGCGCTGGCGTTACTTTAACCTCCTTCAGCGCTACACTTAATATACACAAGAAAAACAACAATGGCAATGTCTTTCATTTTCAATTTTATAAACATTTATTTTACAAACTCTTTGTTTCCGTTTATTTTTAAACAAACCACAGCTGACATAACCAGGGCTGCAAATCCAAATAATTTTTGTGGAGGTTTGATTTGCGGGTCCAAACCAATATATACCAATTGTTAAGGTTTTAGAAATTTGAGGTTCAAGGATTTTGTGATAAGGTTTTGGTTCGAACCTTAAGGGGGTATTCTACCTTTGACGAGTGTTTTATGAGTGTTTTTTTTACAAAAATTCTGGAGAGAAAACCATAAGAGTTTTTCAATTTGGTTTTTGTTTTGTGTTACTAATTAATTAAATAGTAAAATAAAAAAAAAAATGTTGGAATTCGAGGGCTGTTCAAAAAGTTATCGGCCTGCCAAATAAGGCCTCAAAAAAAAAGGTGTAGAGGTGGTGGCCATGATTCCGGAGCTCCATATTATCGAAATTGAAAACGGTAAATGAGGTTATGATCAGAATTGATAATTCTGGCCCGTACCTCAATCATAAAAAAATTTTTTTCTAAAATTTACAAACATTTAAAAAAAATTAGATTTTCGACTATTTTTTTGTTGTTTAGTGTAAAAAAATAGTAAAAATTTTTTATCTTCAAGATTGAGGTACGGGCCAGAGATTACATCAATTCTGCGTCGATTGCAACATGGCTGATCAAAATCGGTTCAGTAGAACTGGCCCAATCATGGCTACCAGGTCAAAAAACGTGGTTTAGAGAAAAACGCGGTTAAAGTTTTCAGCAACGTTGAAAATACTCACATTGGCAAGAACATTGCTCCACTAAAACGGATATATCTGCTAAACTATTTTGAATAATTGAAAATAGTTTAAAGGGGATGAAAGGGGAATGTTCAAGCTGTAATAATAGGGGCAAAACAAAAAAATCGAAAAAATATTTTCAAAGGTAGAAGACCCCCTTAAAGGGAATAAATTTGTTAAAAATATATAAAAATATTCAAAATATCTTTACGATTTCTTTTAATTTCAATTTGGATGTATAAGTCGATTTTTTCTAGTATTTTTTAGTTTATTCTTCTAATTTGATCACCCAAAATCAATTTTAAACGCTCGAAACCTCTAGTAAAAGCAGCCATAATTTCTTTTGTTATCCCGAATCCCTTTCTCCGTCTGTGTGTCTTTCAAAGGATGTAAACTAATCTTGTACATATTGTACATTCTCAGGTACAACAAATATTAACTAGTTTACTGGCATACTTTCTGCTAAACGGTTGTGTGCAGTAATATAGCTAGAATTTGCTCGAAATTATTCTGAAATTTCCGTTTCTGTTCGTTCGTTTATAATTGTATTCTCACTCGTTTAGTGTTGTTTTGTAATTTATTTATTTATGTGCTAAATGCAAAAAAAAATTAACCCGGCAAGATCGTCAGGAAAGTGGCAATATTGTGGGTCGACAGAGAAAATTCTTTCTTTGAGTTTTTAAAACCATTAGAGCTTTTTTATACCCTTGCAGAGGGTATATTAAAATTGTCACGATGTTTGTAACGCTGTGAAGGAAGCATTTCCGACCACATAAAGTATATATATTAGGGCGGGTCGATTTATTTTTGAATAGCTGCAGAATGACCCTATGGACAATTCTAAGAACATTTTGCCAAGAAACCATAGGTCAAAATAAAAACTTAGCCGCCGCATTTCAACCTTAGGTTTTATAAATAACACAGGTCAAAAATGACCAACTTTGTTGTTGTCAGCCTTGCTGGTATATGTTATCTGCCTAGATTCCAAAATATCTTCGGTTTAGCTCCATCGGTTGTTTGGTCGCAAAGATTTGGCGGAACAAAAAATTTAATGCTTTTTTCTTAATATTGGCCCTACTTTTCATTAATTTCTGAACTTGTGGAGTCTATACGACAGATTACATATCAATGGAAAATAATTATAGCCAAAAGAGTCAGAATTGGACTTTAAAGTCGGACAATTCACGATTTATAGTAATATTTTAAAACAAATAATTTACTTTAGGCCAGTATGGTTGTTTGATTTGTATTTAACATCCCTTACCATATGGCCATCTGTTATCTAATTATGTAAATTTTGTTGCATTTATATGAGTATTTGGCCAAGTTTTGGCCAGTTTAAGCTAAATAATTTTTAATTTATGGGAGGACAACTAGATTTATACACAAATTTTTATAGGAAATATAAAAGGCTACTTGATTTCCCATTAGTTATTTAGGTCTGGTTTAGTTTTATCTAAATTCTATTTTGAACCAAGTAGCCTTTTAACAGTTCCTATACAAATTTTGTGTATTAATCTAGTTATCCTCCCATAAATTTTAATATTTGCTTTGGCTAAACAGGCCAAAACTTGGCCAAATAAGCTGATTTAAATGCAAAAAAATTTACATAATTAGAGAAAAGTTCGGCCATATGCTAAGGATGTTCAACAAATCAAACAACCATACTGGCCTAAAGTAAATTATTTGTTTTAAAAAATTACTATAAATCGTGAATTGTCCGACTTTTAAGTCCAATTTGACTCTTTTGGCATATAATTATTTTCCATTGATATGTAATCTGTCGTATAGACTCACAAGTTCAGAAATTAATGAAAAGTAGGGCCAATAAGAAAAAAAGAGCATTAAATTTTTTGTTCCGCCAAATCTGTGACCAACAACCGATGGAGCTAACCGAAGACAGTTTTGGAATCTGGGCAGATAACTTTATCATATTTATATACCAGCGCTGGACAACACAATGTTGGTCATTTTTTGGCCTGTGTTATTTATAAAACCCAAAGGTTGAAAATGCGGCGGCTAAGTTTTTTATTTTAGACCTATGGTTTCTTGGGCAAATGTTCTTAGAATTGTCCATAGATTGCGATTCTGCTATACGCCTATTTCGTTTTTTTGCCCCATACAAATCGACCGCCCTAATATATATTCTTGATCAGCATGACGAGCTGAGTTCATTTTCGTATGTCCGTCTGTCCTTCTGTCCGTCAGTTTCTATGCTATCTCCTCCCTCAGTTTTAAAGCTATCTTGACCAAACTTTGCAAGAAGTCTTTAAATACAAATACGCTGCACATTTGTCGGAATCGGCCGGATCGGATGACTATATCATATAGCTGCCATATAAACGCTCGGTCCAAAAACTAGTTCTAGTGGGAAAAACTTTTTTGTTTTCCAATGTAGCATCACCAATCGTGGTATATATTAGTTTCATATACTTCCACACAATTCTGGAAAAATTGATCGAAATCGGATGACTATAGCAAATAGCTGCCATAGGAACGATCGGTCTAAAAACTAATTGTAGTGAGAAAAACTTTTTTGTTATCAATGGTAGCGCCTTTCAAAAACTGCAAGGGTATTTAAAACATCGGCGTAGCCGATGTTATAGCCTATTTCCACTGCTACATATATGTACATCCGAGCTGATGTTGATGAGGATGGAACTTTTTTCACAGGGCCTTCTATATGAAAATTAATGTTAAATGGATGTACATCAATTCATGATGTTGGTACTCGCCCCAAATAAACTGAGTACATCCGAGAAATTTAACATAAAATACTCCAATTTAACATTAAGTATCGATTCACTATATATAGAAATTAAGCTAACTGATTTACGGAAAATGCATTGGCTGAGTGGATAGGCTTGATGCCTTGTTTTTTTGCTGTGCTGGTTCGAGTCTTTTTTTTCTATGCTTAATTTTTATGTTTATGATTCTACTTTAAATTACCTTTTCTCGTAGAGTAAAACAGGTATTCAAAGCTCATACAAATGTTTGGTTGTCATCCAAATTTTAACATGACATTAGAGTTAACATGTAAAGTAAACATTGATGGAACTTTTTGTAGTGGAACAGCAAAATTTGTTGATGTACATATATGTAGCAGTGGAAATAGGCTATTAGCCTTCTATTTTTTATTTTGAGTTATTTATTAATAAAAATTAAAAAAATAAAAATAAAAATGTTGGAATTCGAGGGCAGTTCAACAAGTTATTGGCCTGCCACTTAAGGTATAGAGGTGGTAGCCTAGATTCCGGGACTCCAGGTTATCGGAAATGAAAACGGTAAGTGAGGTTATGATCAAAATTGATATAATTCTATCCTATTTTTTTTAATATTTTTTTTAAATTAAAAAAAAATTAAATTGATGCCAATCGCAACACTCGAACGCATACATGTTAAGTCACTCTTCAAAAACTATTAAAGCTGAATTGGGAAGTAATGGCTCATCTAGCATATAGACCTGATCTTGCACCTTCAGATTATAATTTGTTTCGATTTCTTTAAATATATTTATATGGTAAACAATTCGATTCTATTAAGGCAGTAATGAAACAATTGGTGCAGGATTTTGACCATAAGTACGAGAAGTACTGGACTACAGGATTCCACTCTCGCAGAACTTTTCGAGTGAATAGATGGTCAAAGAGGGTCGAACATAACGGCCAATGCATAATCGATTTATTTGCATTCTTCTTATAATAAAAAAAAGTTCGACAAAAAATGTTATATTAATGGCGTGCAGAAATCTAAATTACACAAATAATATAACTAAATACTACAACTTTGAAACATTCTCAACTCCCAATTACAGCTTATGGCCGGCTGCTGCGTGTGTTTGTTCGTATGCACAACATTCGGGCACCTAGTGCATAAGCCGCGGGCACTTCTGCTTCACTTTATTTGTGCAGATTTTATTAAAGTTTTCTTTTTTAATATAAGGTAAATATTTGTGCTGATATTGGCAAATTTTTCGTGTTGCATATAGATGTATTATTCATATAAACTGTTATATAAAAACATATATCTGTTTACAGATCATAGATAAATAGATTCTTTACCAAAGATGGCATCTATCATATAGACCCTCGGTGGGCATAACATTTAAGAAGAACAAAAAAAGCAACCCTGTCTAGGCGAGGCTTGAGTTGAGTCTCGGTCACGCACACTGCAGGTATTTTGTTTTTGCTGCCGTCTGCTTTTGTGATCTAGCTCCATTAATTGCACGCATATAAATTTTCATATTTTTCTTCTTGTTATGCAAAAACCATTGCCTACTTATCAGCGCCTCAGCTAAAAGACGTCAAACGAATAGCTAGCAGCTTTTCTCTTCAAAAGGCTTAAACGCTCATTAGACTTGCAGGCATTAAATTAATTGGAAGCTGTGGAACTGTTCTAACTACTCGCCCCTTCCAAAAAAAGCTAAATAACTATGCACAAAAGGGCAATGCAACAAGATGAGGGGGAGAGAGAGCTCAGCTCGACACAAAAAGCTGAAAACTTTACAAAAGGCCAAAAGTTTGATGGCAACTTTCGTAGACCCCAACCAAAAAAGCAAAAGCACTCGAGTTGCATTCATTGCTAATTTGGCTTTAATTGCATAAATGTTGCGCTTTTTGTACACGAAAGCGAGACAGGGAGAGAGAGTAGAAAAGAAAAATAACCATAAATTCAGTTTGCATAAATGAAAAATGCTTGAATATCTCCTCTATGCCAGGCAGAGAATAATTTTTGTGAAATTTTCGTTTGGTCGAGTGCACTTGAAATTGAAATTGTGCTCTAGAGGTAGGAGCGAGAGATGGTCAGCAAAGACAGCTGCAAAATAACAAGTGAAGCATTGCACAAATATTTGAAAAAGCACCCGAAATTTGCTACTTAAATACGAAGTAAGTGAAAAAGTTGAGAGCTCAAAATGGAAACTAAAATTTTAATGAAAAAAAATAGAAAACGGAAACTACTCCCTCATGCCAGAATTTCATGAATTGTGCAAACTTTACAAAGCCCAAAAGCCTTTTCATAGTGAGAGAGTAAAAAAAAAAAACTATATTCATATATGGAATACATTTTACATTTTTGTTTGAAATAATAAAAAACTTTTTGACTGCATTAGGCTGCATTTTAAGTGAGGGTGAGCGGAGGAACTTATTGACAAAACTGTCATTAACTTGTCCAGAGCTCAAAAACTTTTTCCACTCTGAGGAAACAACAGGGAAAGAGATTTAAAGTTAAGCGGCCAACGAAAAGTGTATTCAAATATGCACATCAGCAGCAACGGCAACGGCAACAAAAACAACTTGAAACAGGTGTACATGAAACGACATCATTGTCTCTGCCGGAGTGGGTATCTGGCACGCTTTTTGTTGTAGTCGTTTTGTCAGAGCCCAAAAGAAATTTATAATGCGATAAAACTTTAATAAAGGCAGCATCTACCCCTCTCTGGGTGTGTGTGTGTGTGTGTGTGGGCGTGGCCTAAAGTAGTTATGAATATAACAACAACAACAACAACTCTAACAGCACAAGACAGGCACGAACGCACTTAAAAATGTATGTAATTGTGCAAAAGTGTTGCTGACTGAAGGCTGGAGCCACAGTCCCTGCCACAGCGAAGAAGTTGCGTGTGTGTGAGCGCGGTGCGGTTTACTAGAAGTAGCAAAAGTTGTTATAGAAATGACAGACATCAAGGCAACTGCAACTGCAGCCGGGAATCCTTTTTTTGCGGTGGCAGCCCAGGAGGTGTGTGCTAACGAGCAGACGACGATGACGACAACGCCACTTGACTGACATCAGGGGACCGACTGCCACTGACAGGGAGCTGGGAGCAGTGAAAAGATATGCAGCCTGGCCACGTAAATTGTTTTGAACTGCTGCTAGGTGAGGATTAGAGTAAAATGTGTTGCATAGAAATGAAAGTTTTGCAAAGTAATGTTTTAGCTGAGATATCGCACCAGAGAGAAATGTGCAGCATTTATGGCAAATGCATTTTTGTGTGTCGAGTAAAAATAATGAATACATATTTCATTTGATTTATATTCTAATCCAGAATATCATTTGGTATCAAATCAAGTCAAGTTTAATTATAATTTATCTTGCTACCTTCATACTATTCGTGTGCAAAATTTGATAGTTTATTTATAAAATTATAAAATATAAAATTTATGAAGTTTAAGTTTAAAATTTTTTTATTCGATTTATTTGTTTTACATTAATAATATAGCTTGAAAATCCCCTTTCATCGCCTTCAAACCATTTTCAAAAATTCAAATTAGATTAGCAGATATAGCCTTTTAGCTAAGGTGAGTATAATATAGAAAAACAACGTTTTTCGACATGGTAGCCATGATTCTGCCAGTTCTACTAAACCGATTTTGATCAGCCAAGTTGCAATCGACGCATAATTTCTATAATTCTGGCTCGTACCTCAATCAAGAGGAAACAAATTTTATTACAACTTTGTTTACACTAAACTACACAAAAATATTTTAAAATACATATATTTTTTAAATAGCCATCAATTTAAAAGTGGAACCACAAATCATTTGATTTGATTTGTTCCAGCTTCCTTTACGTCTTACAAACGCACTCTCTTTCAGGAATTACCATGACTTTGACCAGAGGAAAGGGAGAATATAGAAGCGAAATCTCCATCAAAAAATTTGAAATTTTGTTTTGGCGTTTTATGATGCTTCTACTTTTCGAAGCCAACTCGTCATCAACGAAAAATCTGTTTTTAAAAAACAAGAGCAACCTCAGCTTAATTACCTCAAGCCGCCGAATCTCACTAAGTGTTAATACTTTAAGATAATGTTAATCAACCATAGATTTTGGTCATACTGATTTAAAACCAATCCTGTACTTTTAGTAGTATAAAACCAAAAATATAAAAAAAATTAAAATAAAAAGAAACCATGTTTTTTACAATCAAATTTAAACATTAATTTTTTTAATCTAAAAATAACTAATCGAGTATTCGATATTTCTATCAAATTATGTTATGCCAACTGCAGTCTTGAATAAACGTAAGAAGTATAGTTCCTTTACTTAAAATAGTTTGAACAAATGAAAATTAGAAATAAAGTGAACTTTTATTTATTTATTTATTACTTACTTACTTCCTAGTGCTACAAGTTATTGGAAATCTTATGTTTAAGGCACTAGTCACAACAATACAATCGTTTTGAATTTAAATACTATGCTTAAATTAAAATTTAAAAAAAAAGAGAATTATATAAGTTACATTGAGAAACAAAAACAAAACAAATAAATTATCCTTATATGCTATTATTTTAATAAATATGGTTTAGATTTTGAAAATGTGAAAATAGTTTAGATTTAAATTGTAGTGCGCTTCTAATTGTCTTCAATTCATGCGGCAGATTGTTCCAGAGGCGAACAGCATATATATAAAAATTGTTTTTCAGATGCTGATAAGCTATGTCGTAGGCAGACAATGTTATTAGTACGTCTAGAGGCAGAGAAGTCAAGTTTTTCATATAGGTAATTCGGTTGTTTGGTGCTTATTATTTTATGTAAAAATATTAATGCTCTATAATCTATCCAACTATCTAACTTAAGGTCAAAATCTTCCTGGAGTAATTTGAGATATGGTCAGTCGGTTTACGGTCAAATACGTATCTAGCAATATTGTTGAAGGCTACATTCAGTTTATGCTTGCTAGCTGCATCACTATTTCCAAAGATTTCTACTCCATAGAACAGGCCAGGTGTGAGGTAAGTCTTAGCTATTAAGAGTCGAAGTGAAATGGGTAAAAAAGTGCTGGGTTAGTTGAGCAACCTGAGGGATCCATACGTTTTACCCACAGCCTTGTTTATATGGTCGCCCCAGGATAGAGTTTGATTGAGGGTGATTCCCAAGTTGCATACTCTTTCTGCATATTCTATAGTTTTATTCTCTATTCTTAATTTTGGCAAGTTTCCCGTATCAACCGCTCTTTTGTATATTACAATACATTTTTGTTTTTTTTTTTGAATTTAATCCTAGTCCATTCTTGTTTGACCATTCGCTCACTTTAGACAACTCATTGTTTAACACGTTAACACATTCATCAATTTTATACAGAGGACGACATACATACATTTGAACATCATCGGCATACATATGAACTTCACATTCAGACAAGACATCAGGCAGATCATTTACATAAATAGAATACAATAATGGGCCAAGAACTGAACCCTGAGGGGACTCCACGTTTCAGGGGCAAAAATGACGAAGTATTGGACGATGTAACAACAGCTTGACGCCTATTAGTTAGGTAAGAACTAAGCAGTTTTTGTGCAGAAGTAGAGAAGCTATACAATGTTTTCAATTTATTACATAGTATGTCGTGGTTGACAGTATCAAAAAGCTTTGCTATAGTCAAGCAGTGTCAGTAGTGTCACATTACCGTCATCCATGTTTTTCCTGATGTCCTCAACTATATTTATAATAGCGGTCGTGCAGCTCCTGTTTTTTCTAAACTCAGATTGTTTATTGCTCAGAAAACTGTTATTATTCATATAATTGTTGATTTGACAGGCTATTAAATTTTCAAGAACCTTTGCAATAAATGGCAGTATAGAGATTGGTCGATAGTCCCCATTAGCTTTTGGAAATGCCATTATTTTTGCAACTTTCCAGTTGTCTGGAAAGATCGAGGTAGTTATCGCCGTGTTTATAATATGCGTAATTACATGTAGGATGCCAGGTAAAATTATTTTTAAAAATTTTGGACTTACATCATCCAGGCCAACAGCGTTAGATTTAACAGTTAAAATAGACTTAAGGACATCACATTGACTCACACATGCAAAGCTAAAACTAATATCACAAATGTTATTAGGTACACAGTTATAATTATTGGCGGTTGCTTCAGGTACTTGGCATTGCACAAATTGTTCATTAATTTGTTAACTTGTAGCATTAAGTTGTCTAGCGAATAAAAGAAAAAAGGAAAAGTGGCAAATATATGACGAAATTCTCCATTCTGTTCTTAGTTTTCGTAGAGGATATCACAAAAATTCTGTCATTAGGCGAAAACATTGAATCAGAAGTTGTTGAAGACCTTATACACAATATTGGCAAGAAATAACACTTCGATTTTAAAATATGGAATCCTTGCATAATGCTAATCAAGGACACGAGGTTTGAACTTGTCTTAATTCTTAAACGTAAACTTAAAAATTGAACTCTGTTTCTCAATTGGCATAATTTCTTTATGCTTTGCTTATTAGCACAAATTGATTTTTCCTGTCAGTTGGGCCAGCGGCAACTTATTTATTTTGCATTAGCACTTTTAATTGAAAACCCACTTGGCTGGCACCTTTTGCACCTCCTACTGGCAATGCAATCATTGTAATTAAATCAATGAATGATTCATGTGAGTGCTGCTCAGCTCCATGGGCGACGGCTGTTGCATTAATGCAAAATCCGTGTACTTAGTGCAAATGGAAAGGAAGCTACAAAAAAAAAAAAGTGAACAAAATCCAAAGTAGGATAAAACTGCGCACCCAGGCAACTAAATCAGCTCAGGATGCTGCCAATGTTCGTGCTAATTTTAGTGCCAATTAATTTGATAGCAAACACTTGCAGGACATGGCCAGTGTCCTTTGCCACTGCGCTGCACTGGCTTTAATTTTGTAAAAAGCTTTGAGCAACACGTTGACAGTTGTTTGGCGCCTTTGGGCTGCCATTTCAGTGCGAGAATTAAAATAAATTCTCAGTGTTTATTGCATTTGCAGTGGGTAATTGCTTAAACAATTTAATACGAAATTAAAAGCCAATTTTCTGCTTTTGTTTTTTAAATTTATTTAAAATTTAAATAGGCTTTCAATGTAATTGAATTGGTCAGGCAGAAGGATGTGTGTATATATTTGTGTGTGTGTTAGAGTCTGAGGTAATTAGCTTGCGGTCATTAATTGCCAAAGGGTTCGTAAATGTTAACGTGGCAAAATTAATTAACGAAAATATACAAACGGGCCAAGTCCAAATATGGTTATGGATAATGTTGACAGAGAGACAGGCGCAGCCAGCAGCCTTAATTTCAGATAAGAGACTCACCAAAATTGACAATGACTACATAAAATGAAATTTTAATATGACACATAAAATGGACATTTTGAGATAAGTATTTTTACATAAATTGCTCTGTGGTTTTTTTGTATTTGCTTAACTTAATTAAAGAGACTTAACCCATTTTAGTAAATATTTGAGTTTTATGTAAACTTACCAGTTGATCCAAAATCATATCACTCTGGACAAACAGTCCATGCTAGTGAAGAAAGTCACTGCAAAATAAAAGAAATAAATGTTATTGTAATAAACTTTAATTTTGTCTGCACGCACTTTTAAATTAAATCATTATTTAGTACTTAGAGAATTATAAGAAGCATGTTTTAGTTTGGCCTTGGGTTATAAGCGTGTCTGGATTATTTCATGACGCAAATTCGGTCTACTTAACACAATGTGTTCGTGCTGCAACATCTGATTTCGTGCACATAGGTAATTTCGACACTTTTTTAACAAAATTAATTAATTAATTATAAAAGCTTACATTGAAAAATACAACTTTTTTCACTGAAATGCATTTGAGCATGAGTTAGACTCGAAAATTTTACCAAAAGGTTAGGTAACTATTCGAAGGTTCCAATTCTCGGAGTAACACCATGAGACAGGTATCAGCACCCACCACCTTTTTGTTGATTACAAGAAAGAGGTTTTAGGCAGAGCGACACCTTATCGTTCGACTTTTTTAATCGGCTGGTGGAGTATATTTATTTAGAGTGGCTTTTCTGGCTACTACAAAATATTTAAAACTAAGTTTCAGATAAATTACAATTAAAAGTCTCTAAGAAAATGCTTAACAGTAGCATTGTTGCTTTTAAAGTCGAAGAGCATGCTAACTGGAAGACAATTATATGTAAGAAGGGCCCTACATAATAGCTCATTTAAGGCATAGTTAGACCTATGATCCCAAGCGTATGGCCAATCTTGTTCTCTAATTATGTAAATTTTGTTGCATTTAAATTAGCTTATTTGGCCAAGTTTTGGCCTGTTTAAGCCGAACAAAAATATTTAAATTTATGGGAGGACAACTAGATTAAAACGAAAAATTTGTATAGGAACTATTCAAAATTATTTGCGTCTGGTTTAGTTTTTATAAATCCTATTTAGAATCAAGTAGCCTTTTAAGTTGTCGTTGTCGTATAGACACCAAAAGTTCAGAAATTAATGCCAAGTTAAAAGAGCATTAAATTAGTATTTCCCCAATATCTTGGGACCAAGAATCGATGGAGCAAAACCGAAGCCAGTTATGGAATATAGGTAAGATAATTTGGTAAATGTCTATTATATCCCCTTCCTTATGAAAAATTCGTGAATTATTTTCCTGAGGACCGCGAATTATAAATTTACGTGAAAAATTAATTGGCGGTCAGCCATGGTTTTATATAATTGAATTTAAAATTTTGCGCTTTTCTTATGTGAAAAGGGTTTGAATCACGTATGCTTTCAAAAAGAAATGTGCCTGAAATTTTTTTAATATGTTATGAACTCTTTTCCACACCACCAAATAGAGGTTATATTTTTAAAACAAAAATCAATGATTAATAAATTTACTGAACATTTTTTATAAGTTTGTTATTATCCTTATTTTTATTTGATTACGCTTGACTTCTTCTTTAAACTCTTTTCCACACCACCAATATTAGGTATACTTTAACAATGTGAGATGGTCGCTGTAAAATTAATGCTAATGCTAAACGCGCAGAGATGCTACGCTTGCATAAGCGTCCTCCTTAGCTTCCTTCTCCTTGTTATCCTGTGTAGATTGTTTAATGTAATGAATGCACCATAGATATTTTCAAAAAAATTTTGAGCTTTGCGCCGCAAGTGAGTTTAATTTTTCTCGCCTGCGGCGCTAATTATAAACTTTCAAAACTATGCAGGACGAGAAGTGATGGAAGAGGATGATGAGAATGAGGGAAAAGCGACCATCTCACATTGTTGAGCAGTTCTCGGAAAACCACAATACATAAAAACGCTCTATGAAATTTATTTTGAGAATTGTGTAATGGCTTGTGCGGGTTGTGAAATTTCCATTTCAAAGTTATTGAAGGCTATATTCATCAAACTGTCAATCAAACCATTCACAATTCGCAAACTTAAGCTTCACGTAAACTGAACTCACTAACAAATTGAATGCAACTGTTTTATCAACATAAAAGCTAATTTACACCTTCAAACATAACACTTTTTCAAAAGCCAACTAGATCGAAACATGTTTTTAGGATTCAAATTTCAATATTCTATTATAAAATAACCATGGCTGACCGCCAATTAATTTCTTCACGTAAATTCATTATAATTCGCGCTCCATCGAGAAAAAATAATTCCCGAATTTTTCGAGAGGAAGGGGATATAATAGAAAATTACCGATAATTTTATCATATTTGTATAACAGCAAGGCTGGACAACATAATGTTGGTCATTTTTTTGACTTGTTATTTTTGAAACTAAATTTTTTATTTTAGACCTATGGTTTCTCGGGCAAATGTTTTAAGAATAGTCCATAGATTGCGATTTTTCTATACACCTATTTAAAAAAAAAAATCGACCCGCCCTAACATACATAGTTTAAATGTGATTGCTTGCCCACCACTGATCTAGGATCAACAATAACCAGCAACAACAATATCAGCCCCGATGCTACTACGGGCTCAGTAGGCTTTTCAAGAGTAAAGCCCTCTCTCGAAGAACGAAAATAGCGCTATACAAGTTGCTTATCCCAGTCCTGGAATACGACGCAGAGGCGTTTTGGAGACAAAAATTCCTAGAATTATTTATGGCAATTTAATCACGAACTTTATAAGTTTTATCTCAAATTAAGAAAGCATTACCCGAAAATTCAATATTTTAGAATATATTTTCTTAAATTTAAAAACCACGTTTTTTTCTTAAATTTATGGTTATTTTCTAAATACTTATATAAAAAATTTTCTTAAATTTAGGGCAGATTTGCCTTCAACTTTAAAAAAATTAAAGGCACGCATTTTAAAAACAAAGGCGCAACCATTCAAGTTAGAAAATTATTTTAAAAGCACCTTTCTCAAATTCAGAAAAATTTATTCAGAAATTCTCCCTATAATTAGAATAAAATAATCTAGAAATGCTAAAATTTAGAAAAAAAAAAGAGAGAAGAACAAAAATATGTTTTTTTTTCTGCAGCTTTACGACAAAGTGTCGCGTTGTTGTTGCCACATTCACCATTCGTTCTCTTCGTTTGACTTTGTGTGCCACTGTACGTGCAAGTTTTTGGTTCGGCCCGCCGCTCTGCGTTTCTGTCATTTGTGTTTATTCCGTTCTCTAAGTTGCTAGTATAAAAGCGTGCCGGAAAAATACCTGACCTGGAGATTTTAAAGGAGCTAAAAGGAGATGCTTTGGAATATTTTTAAGTGGTAAGTACGTAACATACCATTTATATATTTAAAATTATGGTTTTCCATGCAAATTATTTTTATTTGCAGACTAAACTTTTACAGAAGATTCATTGAAGGATTTTAACATGGGATCAGCTTCATTCAATAATCCCCAAAGACCTGACTCTGTCAGCAGTGATATTCTACTCATATCTGCAATTCATTCTAAAGCTTTCAGCAACCCATCTACACAATTACACATCTGTACAACAATATTAAACCATGTTCTTACTTTTAAGTCATATGTATCATAAAATTATAAAAATATATAAAAATGCATATCCAAATATAAATATTTCTTGATTTAAGAAAATATATATTAAAAAACTTAATAAATGTTTTTCTTGAAATTATACAGCATATCATAAAAGAGAAAATAGATTTCCTATTAACTAGAAAATGCTTTCCTAATGAAAGAAAATATTTTCTAGTTGGAAGAAAAACGGTTTTCTAAATTTAGAAATTGCTTTCTAATTTTAGAAAGAATTTTATATTTTCAGAAAAATTTTTCTTGTATCAAGGAAAGAATTTCTATAAATAAGAAAAATCTCGTTTAATTTTAAAAAGTTTTTGTTCTGCTTTTAGAAAATTATTTTAGGTAAAATTATGGCGAATCGCCTTTGAACCCTTTTTCAGTGCGAATTTTAAAATTATGGGCGATTTTGGCCTGTTTTTTTTTTTAGTGTAGCCAAGAATATAAAATTGCAGCATCTACCCTGGATGAGACATGTCACTTGTATGTATTATGTGGCTCCAGCAATTCGAAAGCGATATACTTAGGGAGAGCCCGTAAGAGATGACGTCCGAGCCTGAGATAGAAAGACCAGGTGCAGCAAGACCTGCTGAAGCTTGGTGTAATCAACGGGAGAAAGCGCGCACGAGACGGAAGCGGCTGGCGTACGACAATCATTTGTGATCTCTATATATATAAAAGAGTTTGTCCTGACTGACTGACTGATTGGCAATCAACGTAGAGCCTGAACGGTAAGAGATAGAAAGCTGAAATTTTCACAGAAGTTTCCTTATGAGTTGCAAGTGAGCACTATGGCGGGGTTTTCGAAAATTCCATTCCTAAGAGGTGGAAATCTCCCGGAAAAGCTACTATGGGGAAAATTTTGTTTTTTATCCGATTGACTTGAAATTTGGTTTGTAACTAAAGTAAGCGAAATAATTGGACACCTGTTTCCCCGATTCCGGAAAATTTGCCCACAAGGAAAATGGCCGGACAATTCTTCATGGAAAAAACTATTTTTCATCCGATTGACTACAAACTCGGTTTGTGAGGATAGTAAGCAGAATAATTAGACTTGAGATTTTCCGATGTTGGAAAATCCGCCTGAAAAGTCGGGAAATTCCCGGAAAATTCCATATGGAAAAAACAATTTTTCATTCGATTGGCTTCAAACTCGGTTTGTAAGGATAGTATGCTAAGTAATTGGACATGAGATATTCAAATGTTGGAAAATCCGCCCACAAAGAAAATACCCGGAAAATTCTATATGAAAAACTATTTTTGATCCGATTGACTTCAAACTCGGTTTGTAAGGATAGTATGCAAAATAATTAGACATAAGATTTTCCGATGTTGGAAAATGCGCCCGAAAAGTCGGGAAATTCCCGGAAAATTCTATATGGAAAACACTATTTTTCATCCGATTGACTTCAAACTCGGTTTGTAGCGATAGTATGCTAAATAATTAGACATGTGATTTTTCGATTGTGGAAATTCCACCCACAAGGAAAATGGCCGGAAAATTCTATATGGAAAACACTATTTTTCATCCGATTGACTTCAAACTCGGTTTGTAGCGATAGTATACAAAATAAGTTGACATGAGATTTTCCGATGTTAGAAAATTTGACCCAAGAGTGGGGAAATGCTTGGAAAATTCTATATCGTAAAACCTATTTTAAATCCGATTGGCTTCAAAAGGGGTTTGCGAACACATAGAAAATAATTAGACATTTGATTTCTCGGTGGTGGAATTTCCGCCCACAGGCAAGAATAATGGTGGGCGTGTTTCGGTTCAGTGACAATGGCTATTTGTGAGCCGGTCTGAATAAAATTCGTTTTGTAAGCTCTAGGGTCAGAATAAATGGAAACACGTGTCTTTTTATTTCGGGAAGTTCACTGCAAAGGTCGGAATATGGGTGCGGGTATGTATTAAATTTGGTTTGAAAGCTCTATGGGCCAATTAAATAGGATAAAGTTTTTAGCTTTGCGCATACTCACCCTCAAGGTCGGATAGTGGGTGCCGGGGGGTGGTTTCAGCGTTTGTACGCTCAATGGGCCAACTAGGTGGAAAATAATTTTCTCATTTCAGATGGTCGGAAAATGGGGGCGGGGGGTGGGATCATTGCCAAACGTTTTTTTTAATAATTTTGGCGGCTTTACTGATGGTGGCGAAGCGAAGCGCGCCGGGTTATATGCTAGTATTGATATATCGGGCCAAAGAAAAAGTAGAAGATATTTCAGAAACGATTTTAATAGTGTTATGGAATATCGATTACGTAATGGTTAACGTAATATTTTTATAGGGTCGAAGATGATTCCTTCCGCCTGTTACATACATTTGCAGGAATTCAGTATACTCTTTGTACCGTTGGTACAGCGTTGAAAAACTCTGCCCCATAATAATCAAAATTCAAAGTGGCAGCACTTGATTGCCTTGAACAAATTAAACTACAGTTTTGCTTTTATGTATCACACTACAATTAAAAATAAATTAAACCAACAGAAGAGTTGTTAAGACGGTAAAAAGTTGGCGGCGGCTTCTCCTTTAAAATGAATTCATAGTCAACTTTTGTGTAATTGAGCTTATGCACGCACTGTCCAATCGTCTGAAATTTCCTAATTAAACTGAGAAACTGCAAAAAGTTCATGTATATAGTTACTTGCTCACTTTGTTAAACATTCTCTTCACTTTCTGTATGACATGGACAGCAGCAGCTCAGCTCAGCCACAACAATGACCTTAGTGAATAATGGAGGATAAGAATACCTTTCAGTACCGCAACAATGCACCTTTAGCTTGGTCATGGTCTAATCACCTTAAATCTACAACAAGCACCCCCCCCCCCCCCCTTAGCCACTTGGCCCCACTCCATCATCAGCATCAGCACTTGGCAAGCACTTAGCCGGGGCAACATAATCAGCTAAAAGCGATTAAAGCACTTGCCCCATTGTTTATTATTACAATATTAGCAGAGCTTTTGTTGTTGGGATTGAGATTGGGAGTGAGCCGAGCAGGAGCAAGCAACTTAACTGTATCCATAGAAGCCCATTGTTTGCATCGACATCAAAGCGGGTTTCCACTTTGTGGTGCAGCTTGAAGCATGCGCCAACATTTAACGGCAGCAGCAGCGGCAGCGGCAGCATCAGATCATTCATCAATAATTACATGCTGAAAGGCTAAAGGCGATGCCACAAAAATGTTTCAGTTCAGCCCAACACCCAATCTCCCCCCTTTAGAAACTAATTTATGCCAAAATGCTTGCCAGACTAATGACACTTTACAACAGCAGGGGGGAGGGGGTGGAGGCGGTCGTTCGGTCTGCACGCAAGCCAAGGGAAAAGTTTTTGGCATGCCGTTCGCTCGTACATACGTACGTACGTTCGGCTGGTTCGGCTGGTTCGGTTGGTTTGTCGTTCGCCTGTCATGCCCGGGAATGTAAAACTTGCGCGAAAAATGATAAATACGCTTAGACCTAATTAACTTGCGACTTTAATTAATTTTTAATGAAAAAGTTAATGAGCCGAAAACATATTAAACTAAATTTCAGCTCGGTAGCTTTAAAACTGAGAGTTGGGTCGCATGGAAACAGACAGAAATAAACGGACCGACGGACATTCGGACAAACGGATATTTGATTCGGGACTGACAATTTAAATGAATCTCAGTTTATTTTAGGTCGTTTTACCTGATTAAGTTCCCAATATTTAGTTTGATTTGTTTTATATATTGAACTAACTTTATACAATGCGCTACAAACTTCTGTGCAAAATTGTTATACATTTTTGTCACAAAATTAGAAAAAACAAGTAAGAAAGTCGGTCAAGCCCGACTGTAATATAATCTGTACCTGTTTGTATGTAACTGATAACTGAGAGCTACGCAAGCAAGGTCCAATTGGGAAATTAACAGTTAGCTATTGCCCTCTCGCTCTCTCTTTCTCGTAAGTTCTACCAATCGCTGTGGTATTGTTGTTGTCGTTGGTTTTTATTTTCTTTTACGTATATCTCTTATATCGTTCATCTGAGCGAAAAACGATGTATGGCGGGTCGACTCATAATAAATAGTAGAATATATGTCTAAAATGTTCGAACTATCTATCTTGAAAATTGTGGGAGTTATTTCGTTTTTTTTTAATTTGCGGGGGAGGCAGGGGGCGTGGCAAAAATTAAAAATAAACTTGATCTGCCTGCAGGTATAAGAATTATATGTTCCATACACTTCAAACCTCTAGCTCTTACCATTTCTGAGATCTCTTCGTTCATACGGACAGACGGACAGACAGACGGACATGGCTATATCGACTCGGCTGTTGATGCTGATCAAGAATATATATACTTTATGGGGTCGGAGATGCTTCCTTCTGGCTGTCACATACATTTGCACAAACCCAATATACTCTGTGTACCTTCGGTACAGAGTATAATTATGATTCTTATCAAATTTAAACCGGCTTGCTCTTCACTAACTGGAACGAAACGCGTTTCACATCCCGGAAATATCTTACTCCATATTATCGTTAAGGTTTAAATTATCCCAGGTGTTCCACAAATCCCTTTCGACGTTCAAATACGATCCAATTCCCATACAAGTCGGGTCGTTTTTGGATAGAAAGCGATTTGTAGAACACCTGGGTATAACTCAACTTAACCTCTATAAAAACGGTTGCAAATCTATGCAGCAAATTTTGAATAGAATTAAACTGGTTCGGAAGCAGAACTTCTGAACTATTTATTTAAATTGGTTCGAAAACGATCTTAAATCACGCACATCGTATTCTTAAATCTTAACTTAAATAGTAAGACACTGAACCACATTTGAACCGGTTCAATCGGGGTTTCACTCCATTTTATTAACCCTTACACTAATTTTACAGTTCATACCTTGAATTATTTCTGAGATAAGTCTCGAATTCATTTATTGAACCGGTTCAGCGGGTTTAAAACCATTTTTCAACTAGTTCATACACATCCAATTTCTGAGATTTGGCTCCGAACCACTTTTGAACCTGTGAATATCTGACTTCATATAACTAGCCTACACCCCAAATTTCAAGTTCATAGATTTAATAATTTTTGAATTATGGCTCTGAACCACTTTTGAACCGGTTCAGCCAGTTCGGAATCGGTCTTGATCCAGCGAAATATCTGTTCCCAAATAACTTACCAACACACAAAATTTCATGTTCATAGCTTCAATATTTTGTGAAATACGGAGCTGAACCACCGGTTTTTAGAACATGCGAACCGGTTCACAGACTAGGCACTCAGCCTATGATTATTTCCTGATCGATATAAACCAGGGAATCAAACCGAATCGAATTTCGGTTCCGGTTCTGGTACGTACAGAAACTAATGTTTCGGTAAAAGGTTCTGATTAGGTTCTAGTTTATTTCGGTATTCGGTTCCGTACCGGTACCTTGGTTTTTATTTCGGTATACCGGTACGTACCGGTATGTACCGGTATAATTTAAAAATCTTTTAATCCGAAGATATAATAGAAATGGTAGAAACCTACACAACAAAAAGTAGTTATAAAGAAGGAAAATTAAACATAATAAACTTTACCTCAGAAAAAAATGTCCTAATAATAGAAGAGCAAGAAGATCTTTTGATATCTGATGAAATGTTAAATACACTATTTTCAGGTAACGTTACCGATCACAATTTAACCCTGCTATAAGATTAAGTCCATTTGGACCAAATAGTAATTCATTTTCTTTGTAAATGCAAAAATTAAGGATAAATTTATAATATTTGGAATTTATTGAACCAAAATAGATGCAAAGAAATAAGATGAAATTGTTATTTTTATTGAAAATTTCAGTATATACCAGATGGCCCTTAACTTTACATTTGTAAGTTTTTTGCTTACGCTTACCCTGCGTTTTACCCTAAAAGAAATCCCTTATTGAAGTAATAAAAATGAAATAACAAAAAAACTCAGAACCGAAACTGTACCGGTACAATGTTTCGGTTCTTTTCGGTCTTTCGGTTCCAAAAATAACGGTTCCGAGATACCGGTACGGAAAAAATAAATAATAACGGTTCCGGTTCCGGTTCTGGTTCTGAGTTTCAATCGGTTCTTTTCGGTATACGGTTCCGGTTCGGGTTCCGGTTTGACACCCTGATATAAACAAAGTGTACAAATATCATGAAGATCAGATAAGTTGTTTCAGAGATATGGTCCGAACCATTTTTAACCGGTTCAGCGGTTTCGGAACTATTCTAGAACCAGTGAATATACTGTCTCCAAATAACTAACCTACTCACAAAATTCTAGGATCCCAATAATTTCTGAGATACGGTCACTGTTGAATCGGTTAAGCAGGTTGGGAATAGTGTTGGGTAAAGGTTGTTCCTTTCACAAAACACGTTCACTTGTTCCTTTTTTTCCAAGTGAGTCAACTCCTCCGATCGCTCCGTTGTTCCGTTGCTTCGTAGCTCTTGTTCGGTGTCTCATGATTCGGACTTGTTCCGATGATACGTTGATCCATTCTTGCGTTGCTCCGTTGTTTCACTGTTGTTGTTCACTTGTTCTATTGCTTAGAGCCAATTTGATTTGCTCTACAATTTCGGCAACGGCAGAGTTCCCGTTAAATTCAATCTGCCCGACAACAGGTTTCTCTGCAGCCGGGTGATTGCTTTCAAGGTCTCGGGAAAAAGATCCCAAAACAAGAGTCTCAGAGCAAGATTTTCGGAACCAAAGACAATGTACAATGAACTTGTTCACATGTTCCTTTTAGGAAACAACTCCTTTTTGTTCACTCACTCCGGATCAATCCAAATCTAGTTGAACCAGTGAAACGTTTATCTCTGTATAGATAACCCACACAGCAAATTTAAACTTCATACCTTTAGTGGTTTAAGAGATATGAATCTGAACTTAAGCCGCTTTTAAACTGTTTCACAGACTTGGTATTTAGCCTATGATAACCTTTCCTGATCAACATGAACATTGTGTAAAAATTTCATAAAGATCGGCTTAGTGGTTTCAGAGATACGGGTCTGAGTCAGTTTAGAATCAGGTTTAACAGTTAACAAGGGGTTTTTTAATGTTTTTTTTTAATTCTGGAGAGAAAAACCATGAGAGCTTTTTTTAATTTGGTTTTTTGATTTGTGTTATTTATTAATTATATAAAAATTTAAAAAAAAATGTTTGGAATTTGAAAGCAGTTCAAAAGTTATTGGTCTGCGACTTCAGGTGATCGAAAATAAAATCGGTAAATGAGGTTATGATCATAATTGATGATATTCAGGCCCACACCTCAATCATATTTTTCAATATTTTTGAAATATTGGCGACGTTTTGAAAAAAATATTCGATTTTAAGTTTTTTTTAAAGATTAGTAAAAAAAAAGTAAAAATTGTTTTCCACTTGATTGAGTTACGGGCCAGAATTACATCAATTATGCGTCGATTGTAACATGGCTGATCAAAATCGGTTCAGTAGAAAAGAATAACGAGCATAAAGTTTTGAGCAACGTATAAAATACTCCCGTTAGCAAGAACATTGCTCTACTAAAATGGCCAGATCTGCTAAACTAGTTCCAATATTTGAAAATGGTTTGAAGGGGATGAAAGGGGAATGTGCAAGCTATAATAATAATGGAAAACAAAAAAACCGAAAAACAATATTGTCAAAGATAGAAAACCCCTTTAAACCGCTTTAAACCGTTTCTCAGACTTGCAATAACACTAGTTTACAGCGAAAAAGACCCATTGAAGGCATTATTTTTTAATGATGTATTGTAATGCCGAACTCAAAAATGAATTCCAAAGAATTTTGTAGGATACGTTTTTGATTTAGAATTTTTATTTTTCGGTAGGTACCCATACCTTAGCCATATCTCGAGTTACAAACTTTAGATGAAGTCACAAGGGATTAATCAAAAAGTTATGCAATTTCCAATAATCTTGTCAAAGAACATTTTCCAATCGGTTTAGTAGTTTAAAGTTAAGCAAAAATATTTTTTCTCAAAAAACGTGAAAAATTTGATTTTCTAAAATCTGTAAGTGGTTAAAATAAAAATCAAAAAAAATTGTTTTTTTTTCTTTTATTTATACAAATTGCCCTATTACTAAGAAAATAAGGGTTGATGACGAAAATCTGTGGATAAATAGCGTAGTTGTAAGCAATTGTGGAAATAACTAGGGGTCAAATTTGACTATTTTACGTGTTCATTAAAAAAATTTTTTTTTTTACTTTGTTTTTGCTCAATGTAAGAGTTTCAATAGAAGCCAAATCACAGAAAAAATTAAGAGCAAAGCCAAAAACGAAGAAAAAAAAAAAATATTTTCTAATAAATACATAAAACAATTAAATTTGACTGTTGGTACTTGTACTTTAATTGCTCACAAAACAAAATTTGCACTGTTTTTTGAAAAAAAAATGGATTTTTTCGAAATATTTTAGCTTGTAGCATTCAAACTACTAAACCGATTGGAAAATGATCTGCAACTAGATTATTGAAAAATTGCATACCCTTTAGATTAATACCTTGCCTGACGACATCTAAAGTTTCTATCTCGAGATATGTCATAAAATGTAAAAAGGGTACCTACCGAAAAAACAGAAAAAATTCTAACTCAAAAAACGTATCCATACAAAAAAATTTTTTGAATTTAAATTTGAGCTCAGCATTCCAAAGTACATCATTAAAAATAACAGCTTCAATGGGTCTTTATTTTTTTTTATTTTTGTAAACTAGTGTAATTATTCTTTTCTGATCGACATGTACATTCATTAAAAAATTTAATGAACTTCATAAGGAACAATCAAACATACTTTCACTTTTATATATAGCTATACGCATGTATAGCTATATGTAAACTACCTCAATAAGGACACCCTTTGCATACTAAGTTAATAGTTGCCAGCAGCATCTTAAGTATTCCATTTGCAAGAGACTTTACACTTTCAGTTTTTGGTTAGAGTATTACCCAGCCTCCCAACAGTTTTCCCGTCCACCTATTTCCCAGCTGCAGTTCACTGAGTTGGCCATAAATATTGTAAGTGTGCGACTGCTGCCATTAGAAAATTTTTGTGTGCTCGAGCCTCATGGGTCCTTTCATTTTAGCAGCAGCTTCTTTTCTTATTCTCTCTCTCTCTCTCCTGCTCCTGCTTCTGTTTTATTTTTTTTTTTCTAGTTGTTGTTGCTGTTGTCGTTGCTGGTTTTATCGCTTTTTGGCGCTGCCTTTGACGTCACCTTAATTAATGGGTTAATGCGACGCTGGCAGCGACGTCAACTGAATTTGGTAATTAAGCGACTTTTGTCGTTGGCCTTCTGCTGCCAAATGAATTATGCGTCGACCACAAAGAAACTACAACACAGCAATTTGGCATTGATTTAATATTTGAGTTTAATTAAAATTAAAAACTACGAGAACGTGACTTCGGTCTAAGAATGTCATAAATAACATTAATTGTGGCGCGCGCGCCTTGATGACGAGTTGTGATACCAAGGAGCCAGGACCCCCGGACACTTCATTTACGTAATGTAAGCAATTTGTGAAAATTGCTGGCAATTTTGCAGATGAAACTCTGGACGCAAAGTGCAATTGGGCGCAAAACTTTTGCGGAGAACAAAAAAAAAAGAAGCACGAACTGAAGTAGATTAAAGATAATGAAGATGCAGTTTAGTCAGAGGGAGAGTGAGACAGAGAACACTGCAGTGGCAGCCACTCCATCACTTGTAAATTAAAATTAAGATGAATTATGGGCCAGAGGCAGGCGAGAACAATTTTTAAGCTTAAAGCGAATTCCATAAATCAGGGCAAAATGATCAATGACTGGCTGCCAACTTGGGAGATTGAAGGCACGTATCGAGAATGGCAATCGACTCGACACTCAAACTCATATCCTTTATGACGTCAACGTGTGCTAGGGTAGGGTTACGGCTTTGGGTAACAAAGTGTTAAGCCAACAGCTTCATCACTGTGTGTGTGTGTGTGTGTGCGCAGGAATGAAGCCATTGGCATTTGTGGCATGGGGCAAATATTACAAACAATGTGCAAAAGTGAAGACGGCATCAAAAAAAAAAAGGGGTCAATTCCAGACCAGTTAAAGCTTTAAGCATTGATTTATAAGTCTTCTGCTCCGACACTAATCCGTTTTTGGCAAGCAAAGTGCAATAAAAACGAGCTTGCCTTCGCCCATTTGCCCCAGCATTGGCCAAAAGCATTGCACACTATTAGTTGCAGCTGCCAAAAGTGATGAATGTGTAAATGTAAACTTTGTTACCGAGAAATAACAGCGCCAACAGCTCCGCGCCAAATGGCTGAAACAGGCCAAAAGAAATGCAGGCAAACGGCGACGACAGCGGCGAGCGGCAAAGTAACCAAAGCGACAGCCGCCTGTCGAAAATTGCAATTTCTGTTTTTTTCTCTCTCATCTCTTTCTTTCCTTTTTTTTTCTTTTGCGGCCGCCGCAGCAGCAAAAATCCAATTAAAGCCGCTGTCGTTGTGTGGGGGCAGCTTCTGATTGAATGTCAGACAACGCCGTCAATGTATGTGTAATAAAGCGGAGATTGTTTAGCTTTGCCCTAGAGAAAAGACCAGCGAAAGCCCCTGCTCAAGTTCAAATCTCTTTTTGTCACAGGAGTAACGAAGCTCCGCATGATGAGAAACGAAGCTGCAAGCATCAAGATGAAGTACCCATTGTACATCAAATTTTCATAGTGTCAGCCTAAAAGCAGGCTTTACTATTTGCCTTTTCATATCAGCTCGTGCAAAATGGCGGAAGGACACAATTTGGACACACGAAAAAGCTTGGTCTCTTCTAACTAAAGCCATTTCACACATATATTTAAAATAGTGATGGGGCGGGACTGGAGTAAATTTTCCGAGTCCCGAACCTTAAAACAAATGTGAATTTAGTTATTTAATAATTATAAATTCATCTTGTGACTTCCCAAAGATTTTAAAATAGTTCTGTCCTGCCTTTCGAAGTATTTCATCTCTAATTTAAAAGAATATTTTTCCAGGGCTGCAAACCATGTCTTATGATCGCGATCAATTTACAGACAAGCCCAGCGGTTCTGTACAAGTCTTTGACTAAACCCCTATCTGAAATATTGATTTTTTTTTTTGAAAATAATAATTTGTTCGATTTTTGCGGCATTTATCAGTTTAACAACAGTTTTGTGCCAAAGCGATAAAAATAGTTGGAAAAATTGTTTCTGAAATCGTATTCGGTCTTCTTTCGTGCGGGCTTCGGGCCTAAGCTAAAAGCCCGATAGACACGAATGGTACGGAAAGGCCCGAAAGTCATAAAAAGGAACGAACTCAATTTAAAGAACATTGATTTGCAGGTAAGTACATCTTAATCAATATCTCAAAGAAGTATCGCCTAATTCTCGGGCTTCTTAAGAAAGAAGGAGAGTGACACCTACCTCTACAAAAATCATCAAAGTATACTTTCCAAACGATTAGCTCCAAAATTCATTTTCAAAACTACACATACATAAGTAATACTTTTACATTTTGGAAAAACCTACCGATAAATGGCCGGAAAAGTGCTGTTGTTCATTCGATTAGCTCCAAACTTATTGGCAAAGCTCTATATTACAAAAAATATTATCTACTCGATTTTCACATTGTGAAAATTGCGGGAAAATTAAATATTAAAAACTATTTTTTTCATCCGATTGATTGTTAACACATTATGGAAAATAATTAGACATGTGATTATTCGATGGTGGAATTTCCGCCCCCGGTTCGGAAAATGGAGGCGTGGTTGGGTTCATTGACAATGGCCGATCGGAATGATATTCGTTTTGCTAGCTTAATGGATATTCGTGAACCGAACTAAAAATAGAAAATTCACTCTAAAATTAATGAAATTCGTTTTGTTAGCTCATCGGGCCAAATGAAAAATTTAAATATCGTAAAATCCAGCCGTGTTCGGAAAACGGGTGGTTCAATGTCCAAGCTGATATTTTCACCTCGAGGAGGGATTTTGGAGTAAACCGTTCTATTTGAGCCAAATATTGATATAATAAGCTGCAAATAATTTTCCAGTTCGGCTATACTGATAGTGGACGAAGCAAAGCGCACCGGGTCCTATGCTACACAGAAAAAAAAAGATCAAATATCAATTTATTCTTGGCTGATCAATATGATATTTTATCAAATATCCATTTTTCATATCATTTTGATGATAAATAATATTTAATTAATCGTACTAATATCAAATTGATAAGATAATAAGTAAAATGAGAAAAGGAAAGAGGCAAAAAATGCTTATTATCGAAAACTTAGGCACCGTAGAAAAAATATATAGTCCCTTAGACGTTTGCCCGCACGCGTGTGCGGTGGCTCACTGCGTTAAGACGTCATTCCATTCGTGTAAAGTGCGAGTTCCCGGGTTCGATCCCCAGACAAGGTAATGTTAGTTAACTAACAAAATTTCTATGCTTTCCAAATGGCTATGGCGCTAATATTACATAATCATTAAAATTCTGAGCGGGGAATATATATATAATATAACTTAAATAAATAATATATGCGCCCAGCCACTTCCTAATATTTTTTTTTATTAAAAAAATGCCACTTTGATCTTAAACATATCATTTTGATATGATCGAAAATATCAGTTTGATATTTTCGAACAGGTCAATTTCATCTGCATCTTATCGGCTTTTTTTATATGAAAAAAATGTCATATTGAGTCCCAGATCATATAATTTTTTTTTTATCTGTGTAGTAACATATCGGAATCATTTTTAAGCGATCTGATCACGCCTATCACCGCCGGCCAAATAGCCACATTGCGGATACGTAATTTTTTTAAAGATGTTTTAAGTTTTTTTTTATGAGCTTACATTGTGTTTTAGGACGATTCAATTTTATAAGGAAAAAGTATTTAATTTAATCAAAAATTTTGTAAATTTTTGTAAAGAAAAAGAATTTCATCTAATCAAAAATTTACATATAAAACAAGTCTTCGCACATTGCGGATTCGCAATTTTTTAAAGAAGTTTGAAGTTTTATATATGGGCTAACATTGCGGATGGGTAATTTTATTTAGGAGTCTTATGTGTTTTAGGACGATTCAATTTTGTAATACCAATCAAAAATATACAAATAAAACACCTCTTCGTAGTATCTACTAGAGACCTGCACGAGTAAGTAAAATAGTAATCGAATTATACTCGCCGAGTATGATTACAGACGAGTATGATTACCTAGCTGTCAAATTGGCACCGTAGCATCGTAGGAACCGCACCGTTTTAATCATTTTACTCGTTTTTTTTTTTGTCAGTTTTTATTCCGAATTGTACTGTTCGTTTAAATTTTTTTTTAATTAAAATGGAAATTACTCAAAAGCTGCGACAATAAAAGCAAAAAAATATGCCTAAAACTATTTATTACCCACAGATTGATATTAATTATTACTGTTTTTTCTTTAGATTATTCTTTGACGATTCCACGATTATAATCGTACGGTGCCACGATGCCGATTACTACTCGTAATCATGATAATGAATACCTGTTACAAAAAAATAACTGTAATCGTAAAAATTAGTATTTTTACTCATGATTCCGGCATCGTGTAATCACTCGTGCAGGTCTCTAGTATCTACAGAGTTGGGTCTTTGATATTTCCGTCTTATGGTGGCTTCGCAGTCTACGGTGTTCTGTGTAGGGCTCTGTCAGAATGCTCAGGGCACTTTTCCTTTAGTGGATCCATTTTTTAATTTTAGGGCCATTTTCTAATGTTCCCTTTTTGTAAATCCAGGTGCTTATTGAGAAAATATATGTAGCCTAATTTTAGGCCGCGGTTAAAATCATACGTGGGTTGTCATATGCTACGTTTATGCTATTAAAAAATCATGATTTTTGTCCCTCAAAGTATGCAAACTTTATATTCTTTAATAATTATTTTTTGAACGAGATCAGTTATGGCGGCATCATACCTTATCCACATTATGCAATCACTCAGAAGTTAAAGGTATAAAAAAATATTTTGTGTTAAGGCTAAGAAAAAATTAATATTTTCTTTAATTATACTTGGAAGAGCAAAAATCATGAGTTGTTTTTTGTGCCTAAAAGTAGGCAACCAATATTTTCTCAATAAGCACCTGGATTTACAAAAAAGTGAACATTATAAAATGGCCCTTAATTTAAACACTAACGTTTTGTAGTTTATTAAAAGATTTTTAAATAATCCTTTAAATAATCGAAGTCGACTTAACGAAACAAAACCTTAGCAAAATAAAATCATATAACTGAAACCCATTACCCGCAATCGTAACTGTAACCGATATTTATTTTACCTTCAGTCTCTGCAATTAACCCAAATATAAAAGTCTGAAAAAAATGCTCATAATAAAAAACTTTATATTTTCCTTTAATTAAGGGAACATATCAATACAGAGTTAAATTATAGAAGACTAAAAAAAATGTGGCAATGACTGACATGGCATGTTATTTTTTTCTGTTCCCTGTAAATGAACAGTGGAAGTTATGACTATATAGGGAGATATTTCCAAGCAAACAAACCATTTTTTTCATATTATTTCGAATGCTTTTTACAAAAAAGTGAATGTGCAAACAGGGATTGATCACTTTTCAGCACAGTTGGATTTACTCATCAGAAAATGTACAGTAAATAAAATCAAAATTTGAATGAATCCTTTCACAACTCTCTATGCATATGAATTAAATATAAATAATCTAAGCCACAGCCAATCATTGCACTTAAATACTTGTGAAAATTCCCACTGCTGACCACTTAATGGGCGCGCGTTTGTGCCATGGCAAATTGGTTGAAATTAGTTTTAGCCTTGTGCGTTAAAAATTAAAAGAACTAAAAATCAATGCAATGTCCATGCCATTTGCCATTTGCCGGCGTTCTCATGCCGTTTGGCGTATGTCAGGATAAACTGGCAGTTCAATAATGAATAATAACGGGGCCGAGTTAAAAACTTGTCCCTTTCTCTCTCTCTTTTCTATATCTGTCTCTGTAGTTGCAGTTTGCCCGCTGCGCTGACACAACAACAACAACAACAAAAAAACTTTGGCAATATATTTGCAACGCATTACGTGGCATGTCAAGCATTTTATCGCGCGTATTTTTCAATTTTACGCGGAACAGTGGGGGGTCTGCCAATGACATGACCCGGCCCGGGCAATATGCTAGCTACAAAAATTAAAAAAAAAAATACAGTTTTTGCTTTCCTTTTTTTTTTTCTAATGCTCGCTCATGTGGCGCTCTTTGGTCATATATTTCTTTGGTCGCACAAGATAAGAGGGTCGACGTTGGCCAGCATGTGCAAGTCAAGTAGTGCCTGAGAGAGTGTGTGTGACCAACCTTTCCGAAAAAGCAGGGGAAAAATAAAAAAAGAGAAACCAACTCAACGCCCATTGAAACACATTTCCGATGGACGCCTCATATCCGCTTTTGTGAGCGTTGAGCACAAACAGGAAACACATTATAGCAGCTGGTAGACAGACTTATGTGCGGCACTGTTTTGAAAAATTGTTACACACATACCGAATGCTGCTGCTACTGCTGCTGCTGCTGTCACTGGCAAAGTCTCTGCTCGTGTTGTTTTGCCTGTTGTTATTGCATCATTTTTTACATTTTTGGGTAAATAAACTGCACAGAGCGAACGTTGTGCTCTTGTTGTGCGCTGTGAGTTGCATAATGGCCAACAAGACTCATCTATCAAAATGCACGACTAGCGCAAAAAGCGTAACACACTTCTAAGCTTTCGACCAGATTGGGTACAAAAAGTGTTGCCTACTTTCTAGCAGAATGAGTAATTGGCTACGGCCAGGATAGCCAAACTTTCGTGCGGCGGGGAGATCATCTAAATGGGGTTAAATGTAATAAACACTGACAATAAATGGCTCAAACATCATATTTTTTAAGGCTTTCATTGATAAAAGTATCACTTGAGTAAGGAGAAACTTTTCTAAGTGCGTTAAGGGTACATGCTTAACGCATTTTGGAACTGTAAATAAAACTAGTACCAAATTGAAGCTATTAACTTCAGTCAAATAAAAAATGTGTTTATTTCTATAATAATTAATATAATTAACATAATTCTTTTGATTGTTATTTTCAAACTCCGGAAATACCAATTATTTTATGATTTCTATTTTATAACCCAGCTTATAAGGTATTTTCGATTTTTATAGAATTTTCCTATGACAACAAGAAACACTTATTGAGGCACGTTTATTTTTTATGTCATTGTGTAAAAGTTATTTGCTTTTATTGCTGTGAAGGAGTCATTTACTTAAAACTTTGACTTTAAGTTTATTAAAAAAATTAAATACTCTTTAATTTAAAAAAAAAATTAAGTCTCTAGCATGCTTGGTTTGAAAGCAGTGGTCAATATAAAACAGTCATAAGGGGTGTCCTATTCATGTGGCGTGGAGTGTATATGTGCCAAAGGAATTATGCTATTAGGGTCTGCGTGATGTATTGAAAGTCGCCATTGCTTGCATTTTTAGTTTTAAAGATTGCATTAGGAACAATCCTTTTAGGAGCTTCTTCAATTGGATCCCAAACTTCTTCAAATCACACACATTTTGCTTTAAACTACGTCTTCGAGGTAACGGAGGCTGCCTAGCAAGGCGACGGAACGATCAGCTAGTTGGATAAAAGCAGTATAAAGTACAGTACAGTCCATTAAGTGGGTCGAAAGCAACACAAAGGCCGACAAGGAAAAGCACGAATACATGCCGTGATACTTCAGCAGGGAGCGGTAACACAGGCTGGACAAGAATGCAGTCAGCAAAAAAGTTAACTTTAGCAGCGGTGCACAGTGGCGCCATTTGAGTATTTTCGTTGCAAAAATCCTAACTTTTGAACAAATTGGGATAATCTAATAATTTAAATGGCATATGATAGATAATTGTTCAACCTATAAAATGGGTGTTTGAAAAGGGTGAATGAATGAAAAAAAGTCAAATTTTGGAAAAATCAATTTTTTTGGTAACAAAAAAAATTTTTTTCAATGTTTTATTTCTTTCTTAATAATACTATTTTTTTAAATTATTACCCAAAAAAATGTTTTTCAAAGGTAAAAGACCCTCTTAATTGGTATTGAGTGCTTTCCTGAAGCATGAACTTAGCTCCACTAAAATGGCAATATCTCCTAAACTATTTCGAATTTTTGAAAATGGTTTGAAGGGGATGAATGTGGAATGCCCAAGCTTATAATAATAATGCAAAACAAAAAAATCGAAAAAAAAATTTTTTTCATAGGAGTAAAGACTCTCTTAATTGGTATTGAGTGCCCCCTCAAGCAAGAACTTTGCTCCACTAAAATGGCAATATCTCCTAAACACTATATTTGAATTTTTGAAAATGGTTTAAAGGATAAAAATGGAATGCCCAAGCTATAATAATAATTCAAAACAAAAAACCAAAAAAAATTTTTTTCAAAGGTAAAAGACCCTCTTAATTGGTATTGAGTGCTCCCTCAAGCAAGAACTTTGCTCCACTAAAATGGCAATATCTCCTAAACTATTTTGAATTTTTGAAAATGGTTTGAAGGGGATGAATGTGGAATGCCCAAGCTATAATAATAATGCAAAACAAAAAAATCGAAAAAAATTTTTTTTTAAGGTAAAAGACCCTCTTAACTGGTATTGAGTGCTTCCTGAAGCATGAACTTAGCTCCACTAAAATGGCAATATCTCCTAAACTATTTCGAATTTTTGAAAATGGTTTGAAGGGGATGAATGTGGAATGCCCAAGCTATAATAATAATTCAAAACAAAAAAATCGAAAAAAATATTTTTTCAGAGGTAAAATATTCAAATATTTTTATTAAAATATTATTAAAAAAAAATATTTAATTAAAAAATATAAATTTTTTTCTAATGTTTTTTTAAATTTTTTTAAGTTTTTTCCAAAATAATTTTTAATATTGAAATGACAAGGTATCTCTAATTTTTGAACTACAACTAGTGGATTCGAACTTTGTTCCCTGACTACGTATGCCGCAGAGGTAAAAAAGTGGATCGGATGATGGGGCCAACATGTTGGCCCTTTTCAACTCATTTTGCCAAGCCTTTTTCAACTTTTTTGCTTTTTTTTTAATTACTTAAAGGAATAATCAAAGAACGTATTTCAAAATATGGCAAAAACACAAAAAATAACAATTTTTATATTTTTTCCATAAAAGCTGAAAAATAGTGGATAAATGGATTTTTTTAAAAGCGATTTATTTGGAGAAACAAAAAGCAATCAGTAAACAGTATTTTGTAATATACACTTAATAAAAACATCAATCAGTAGAAAAAAAATTACAACTATTCGTTATCTAGTTTTCGAGATATTCTACCTGAAAGCGGACCAAATTACCTCAAAATTGTGTGATTTTTTAAACACTAAGAATAAGTCAACTTTGACGAGTTGTATCATCACAGTAAAGGCATATGGCTTCTCATGTCCGTATATTCGTTAAATGGGAAGGAACTATCAGCCAGCTCCTGACTGTCTCAAATGAAGGAATGTTGTTAAAGAAAGGTATTTTCCAGTTTTTGCCCATCGAAATGGTCCTTTCACTCTAGAATCCGGTATATGTAGATTATATGCAGTCTTGATTTTGACATTCACGATTAACCGAGATAAACATTCGTCAGTGAAAGAAGAAAACATTCACATTCATGAATCTTGTTGAACATAAATAAATAAAATGTTCCTTATGTAAAAATTTTTATTCACATTTCTGAAAATAATTAAAAAAAATAAAATAATAATAAAAAAAAAATAATTTTGGTGCATCTTACGAACCCTGATGCCAAAAAAGAATAATATTTCAAATTTGTCCGCTTTTAAAATGATACGGAGATTTTGTTTAAAAAAAAAGATTAAGCCATACTTGTCGTTTACGTAATTTTTGAAGCTTAGATTCCATTAAATTAGAATTGTTTATTTTTTTTTTACTAAGTAAACCCTTAAATCAAACATTTAGGATGATTAGAGTTAAGTTTTCTCATAATACTCACCGACGTCCAACCTAATGTTCCCTAACCAAAGTTTGATTTGCTTTCAGTTGCTGCCTAAGAAGAGATCAAAGAGCAGCCTAAACCAAAACATACATACAATACATACAGACAACTGGGATACCCGGCAGAGGAGTGTTAAAAAACCCATGTGGCAAAGAAACGAAATCAATGCGAATGCAACCAAAAAAAAAAGCATTATAATAATAATAATAAAAAAAAAAAACAAAAAACAATTTAAACAAATCTTTACATAAGGCATTTATGATTTTATGAAATAAACAACTGTACGTAAGGATTCAACTGATTTTGTGGTGTTATTTCAATTTGGGGAAAATGTGGGAGGAAACAAAAAGGGAATTATCTTCTTACTTATGCAATGATCTGGCGATTTCTCTAGGTAAACAGAGTTAGACAAATCGCTAGCAAGAGCATAAAATGTGCGGCAGGCATTAATCCTGTATAGAATTTCAAATCATAAACCAGTTTCAACCTTTCTATTGTCAAATAGTGCGTTTAGTTGGCTCAAGGTTATAATTTCCTAATTTCAAACAACAAACGTGCCAAAACCAGTAATTCCCTGTTTTTGGATATTATCAAAATTTGTGAATATTATTTGTGGAGCTAAGTTCTTGCTTGAGGAAGCACTCAATACCAATTAAGAGGGTCTGAAACCTTTGAAAAATATTTTTTTTTCGATTTTTTTGTTTTGCATTATTATTATAGCGTGGGCATTCCACATTCATTCACTTCAAACCATTTTCAAAAATTCGAAATAGTTTAGGAGATATTGCCATTTTAGTGGAGCTAAGTTCGTGCTTCAGGAAGCACTCAATACCAGTGAAGAGGGTCTTTTACCTTTGAAAAAAAAACATTTTTTTCGTTTATTTTGTTTTGCATTATTATTATAGCTTGGGCATTCCACATTCATCCACTTCAAACTATTTTCAAAAATTCAAAGAAATAGTTTAGGAGATATTGCCATTTTAGTGGAGCAAAGTTCTTGCTTGAGGAAGCACTCAATACCAATTAAGAGGGTCTCCTTTCCTTTGAAAAATATTTTTTTCGATTTTTTGTTTTTGCATTATTATTATAGCGTGGGCATTCCACATTCATTCACTTCAAACTTTTTCAAAAATTCTAAATAGTTTAGGAGATATTGCCATTTTAGTGGAGCTAAGTTCATGCTTGACGAAGCACTCAATACCAATTAAAAGGGTCTTTTACCTTTGAAAAATATTTTTATTATATATAGCAGAATTTGTGGGCAAAGTAATGACACTTGTACGCTGGACATTCACTTTGTTTATGGTTTAAAAAATGTAATCAAAGAGCAAGTGTGACCGCATATTTTTATCCAAAGTGAACGGTCACTTAAATAATGAAATCAAAAACAGCCTCGGAGCTGAAGTAATATTTTTTACCGGTTTCATGGTCTCACTGCACAGCTGAGAACAGCTGATCAACGAAATTTCAGGAATTTAATATAAATTCTTGCTTCTGGAATACAAATTTTGTGTATGTTTCAATGAGAATGGCTCGTCCTTTGATACTTTCCCTTTAAAGAGTATTCGGAATTAAGTTGCTTTATTCGAAAACTGTGTTTGCAATATTGTATTTATTTTTATTTGGTATTCTCTGTTATTGTTGTTGTTGTTTGGGCGCTTAATAAATATCTCAATCGCTTACACGCGGCAGTGGCGCCTGTCTCCGCCTCCCATGCTACACTGCCCTCCATTGCTGTGTTCGCTTTCCATTCCTGGCAAGCGATGCAATGTCGAATGTTTACATAACGCTCTGGCACAAAAGCCAAATGCCTGAATGGCTGTCTGGCTCTTTAGCCCGGTCTGGCATACTCGTATTTAGTTACCTATATGATTTCATATCGCATGAATTTTATATAAATAAATCGCAATTGGCTTTTTTGTCTGCCGTCTGCATTTATTTGGCTCATTTGGCTGTTTATGGCCAAAAACCATGTTGCCATGTGGATTTTAAAAGGCTTTCCCCGAGCCGTTTATCGTAATTACAATCTCATGTAAGCGATTCTTGCGCCGATGCTGTTGCACAACGCTGAGGTCATAAAGTTGGGCTAGTTTCATTCAGGCAACGAAATTAGAGAGTATTTGAATGCCTTTATATATATATTCTTCCTTTTTGGGTTAGTTGTTTGGTCAAACGCTGGGGGAATAATAAATAAGTGTGTGTGCCAAAAAAAAAACGAAAGAAGAAAGAAAAGGAGCCATTTTCATAGTTCATTTGGGTTAGTCGAGCGTGGTCCGGTCGGGGTCCCTCTTAGTGCTTTTGTCGATGAAGTGTGACGTTTATTAAACTCAATTTAAAAGAATGGCGGCTCATTTATTTTATTACTGCCTGTCAGTTTTGTGCCGGCCATGTCAAGTGCGGCTAAAGTTACACCGGAGAGAACCCGAATCCGAACCCAAAAACCAAACACAAGAAAAAAAAAAAAAAGTAAATGTTGATAGTGGCACATTTCCATGGCCGAAATTAGTAATGTATTTGTGTGTGTGTGTGTGTGTGTGAGGTTTGAGGCATAACAACCATTTGTTATTGATATTGACAGTTGCAAATAAATGAGCAATTTGCTAGGGCCATGTTTTTTTTTTTTTGTGGGGATTCAGTGTTTTTTTTTTTTTGTGGTGTGTGCCAAATTTGCCTTTTGGATTTTGTCTATGACATGTTTTGCTACACAATTGGATCTTAAATTTGTTTAAAAGTAAACAGAGCAGAAAAGTAGTTTTTGACATAACGTAAACTTTCGACTAAAATTTTAATAAAAAGTCTTCTACAACTGCTCAACTTTCTTACTTGTTATTGCCGTAGAACTCTCTTCTTTCAGCAGTTCTCTTTTGCCATACTTTCAACGGATGCTAAAATCTTTGAACTTTGTGAAGGGAGTATTAGAAAGGTTGTAGTGGATAAAAAAAGTCTTTAAGTAAATGCTAAGAAATGTTTTAGGGACCTAAAGTTATAAGATTTAACCAAAAAGTCATTTATTTTTTGGTTTTTTTATAAAACTGGTAATTATTTCTGTTCTAACAGTAATTTTAAATTCTTTATAAAAAAAAATAATTTCATGATAACAGTTATCGACTTTTTTAAAAAAGTCATCAATAAAATAAAAAAGACTTTTATTTTAAAAGTCATAGCTGAAAAGTTGAATTGGAGCAACCAAATGATTGCATTTGTATCAACTGACAAAGGTTGTCAACAAGCGTGCCCTACTCAAGTAAGTGTAGAGAGAGTATTTTTTCTGCACTAAAATTGATATTGACTCACTTGAGATATAATTTGTCTTCCGGATCCTAGCAAAAGATTTTACTAATAAAATTAAAAAGTAAGAAATAAAATTGTAATTTGATGTAAGTTACTCGAACTAGTCAAGCTGATTAAGATTATGCTTTACAAGTTTTTTTTTTTCCTCAATGGCTTTTTATTGCGAGATATGCAACTTTTGCTATGACTTTAAAAATAAAAAGGCTTTGAATAAGAGACTTTTATTTAAGAAAAAAAGTCAACAATAACATTAACAGTGAAAGTAAATTTATAAAAATCAAAAATAACTGTTATGATCAGAATAAATAAAAATCATAAAATAATTGGTATTTTCTATTGTAAAAAAAAACGAAGAATAATTCTTAATATAAAACTTTTATATAAAAATTGCAATATAACTGTTAATTTATATGTTAACTGTTACCATTAACCATGTTAAAGCTTTGAAATCTTTGCTGTTCGGATTCGGCGATAAACTGTATGTTCCATTCTCTTAAGCGAAAATTAAAAAAGACACACGAACCAAGAGATTGAAAGAAGCTCTGCTTGGCCCTTTGGGACTAAAGCAGCTACACCCAGAGAAATCTAGCACGATTAGGCAAGACTGAAATCGGCTTCAATTTGGTTTATTTTCGTCTTGAATTTTCAAGAAGAAATCTGCTTGAAATCGAGAAGACTTGTGCGCTCATTTTGAGTTTAGTAGCAGGTTTAGTAGCAAGAGCGAACGAAAAAACGGGAGCATTTCGTTATCTCGCTCTCTGGCAACTTTGTTCTAAAATACTTACTCTATTCTTGAATTCGAGAATAAATCATGCTTGATATGAAGGATAAATTAAACCGAGCAGATGGAGCTTCAAAATTCATGCTTGACTTCAGTATTTTCTTTTTGGATCCAAGAAGATTCTGTCTTGCCGAACTTCTGACACAAAATCTGCTTGAGATCAAGCACGATCTGCTAGCTTTTTTCTCTGAGTGTAGCTATACATTACATTAGAAGAAACACAAGTCGTTTGTTTCATGCAACTCATGGATAATTATATTATATATGCGGCTCAAGAGCAGGAAGCCATCTGGTGCTCCTAGCTCAGAGCCGAGGGCTACAAGTAAAGAGCTGCAAGCCTATTGCTGAGCTCCCAAACTGGCGCTCCTAGCTCAGAGCCAAGAGCTACAAGTAAAAAGCAAGAGCTGGCTTTCGAGAGCTGTGAGAAAAGAGCAATTTTGAACTCATATTCCATATTATGAAACAATCATTAGTCGATTAAATGTTTACCATTTGGTTCGACATCTTTTGGGCAGCAGCATTATTCCAAACTTGTAGAACTTCTGGTTCCTATTGACTGAATACTGGACCAAGTAATTTTTGAGAGCATCAAAATCAAAACATAACACAAAACATAAAAACATAAAAAAAATTCTTAATTTGCAAGTTCGGGGCTATACGGTGGGCCATCACTTTCCAATTTTATAATACCCTCTACAAGGATATAATAACTGTCACCAATTGAATAAATTCTAGTCGGGACGGGATTCCGGGGTCCCGAAATAAATCTTCGGGATCGAAACGGGACGGGATTGAATTTAAAATTGGGTCGGGACAACCTAGTCGCTTCTGCCACAATCCAAATTATATTTGGGGCCTGAGTCGATACCCATTCTTATGTCATGACCTCCAATTCTAGTTCCAGTTAACTCTGAATTAATTAGAATTGGTATCTTCTATTCCACCCAACTTGATGTCTGTGGTAATGTACCTTATCTTAGAATTTTCACAAATCTAATGCACTCGTTCTTCAGAGCTAGGATATCTAGCGGAAGCATGCCAGCAAAATCGAGCGCAGCATCATTAGTGCGCATAGTCGGTACGACCCCAACAAACCATTAAAGGTAAAACTTCTGCTCGAGGGCATCAATTCAGGCACCATACAGGATTTGGTTTTTACATACTAAAGTTGTCGTCGTCGCTGTTTGGGGCCCAAACACGCTTCCCTTAATGCGGAACAGAGCTGCTATCGTCGTGGCAGCTTTCGGTTCGACTTGAATTTCAGATGTCTATCGTTTACTAAGCCAAGGTTTTGATTTGACGGTTTGGCCTGCGATAGTAGAAGGTATTAGGGACTACTTCCGTGTTTATATTTTTACGCAATTAATTAAGACCAAAGTCGTTCAGCCAGTTTTGCACGCTCTGGATAGATTCGGCTGCGTTGTGCTCGCCTCCGGAAGGTGTTTTCCGACGACAACCCCAGCAATGTCGTCCGCGAACCCAATTAAATACGGTTTGTGGACACTTTAACGAGCAGTAAACCGACTTATTCTGGGGTTCCACAGGGTAGTCACCTGGGTCCCCTACTCTTTTACTTTGTTTATAAATGACCTTCCTCCGATCTTAGCTCATTCTCGCTCATTCTCGATGTTAAGCTTTTGCCTTTCTTATAAAGAAGCAGACTCTATCACTGATCTCAATCAGATCTGGAAGTTTTTCAGTCCCGGTGTAATGTAAATCTTCTGAACCTTAACTGTTCGAAGTGCATGTGTATGACATTTCATAGAATGGAGCCTCATTTAGCTTCATACTCCTTGTATAACACTTGCTTGAATCGTATTTACGAAATGAACGACTTGGGTATTATTCTCGATCCTAAACTTAATTTTAACGAACATTTTTGCAGAACAGCTAACAAAGCCATGAGTGTGCTTGGATTTATTAAGCGTTGGTCCAAGGAGTTCAACGACCCTTACACAACCAAGACCCTTTACACCTCTCTTGTTCGTCCGATACTGGAATATGGTTCATGTGTGTGGTGCCCTCAATATAAGAAGTATCAAGAGCGCCTAGAGTCTGTACAAAAGCAATTCCTACTGATTGCTCTCCGTAGTCTTAATTGGGAACCTAATGTACGTCTTCCGTCCTATTCTAGTAGACTGCTTTTAACTAACCTTCCTTCTCTAAAAAATCGAAGAACTATGCTGGGAGTAATTTTTGTTCACAAACTAATACACGGTGAAGTTGACTCTCCGGAGTTAATTAGTCAACTTAGATTCAACGTCCCCCTGTAGGGTTACAAGAAACTTTTTCCCTCTTTCTCTTCAACGTTGTACTTCTAATTACACTTTATATGAACCATTTCGTGTTGTCTGCGCAGATTATAACAGTCTTTACCACCTCTTAGGACCTGAATGTTCTCTTTCCTTATTAAAAACTCGCACATTAATCCATTTAGCTCGGAAACTAGAACTATTCGTATAATGATTGCTTGTATAACCATTGTATACTATATTTGATTTTTTTTTTTTGTGTATTTGTAAAATATATGTGTTAATTATTTTAGTTTTCCAAGCGTAATTACAAATTTATACATTATTAATTTTTTTCTTTCCCGCGTTTCTCGTTGTCGCACGTCAGCGACTGCGCCCCTCGGTCGGTTGGGCGGGTGGTGGGTTGCTGTTTGCTCTGGGTTCCGCGCGTAACAAGCCCTGGCTTAGTATCGCATGGGCCACTTGAACGTACTGCGCATTGTACGTCAACGTCCATATTAGAGGCCCAATACCTATCCTGAAGAAACTTCATGAATCTTTACTCCTTCGTCTCTCGACAGTCGAAGTCGCTTCTGAATAACTTACTAAGCTCTGCTGAGACCCAAAATCTTTGCCAAATGTTTGCTAAATAAAAAGCATTTTTTATGTCCCATGTCTAGTGTTTGGTTTGTTCATCAAAATTACAAACTTTTCATCAGCTCCAGGACTGCCAAAGAATCGTTCATTTTAAACTTTAGACATATTTCTTATATTTCCATCTTTGAATATGTGACGCCGCAGTTTTATAAAAAAAACTCTGCAAAGGTTTTTTACCCTCCACCGGATTCATCGACCGATTTTCTAACGCTTTTTCGAAAGCCAAAATCCGCTAAGGGAAAAATCAATTATTTTAGCTTCTTCATCAAAAACCATTAAAGCGATAGGAAGACTATAAGCTACAGGCGCTGCGTAGTTTATTCCAGAGACCGTAATCATTATGAGTTTAATTCATAAATTAAAACTTAAGCATTATTTCTTAAGTTTTATTATTTATTTCACAAATAATAATTATCTCTTAAGTTTTATTAATTATTTAAAACAAAATTAATATTTTACTTAAAACTCAAAATTTTATAATTATTTTTTTAATTTTTATTAATTATTCAAAACGTAGTCATTATTTTTTGATTTTTATTTATTTCATTTTTTAATAATAAATAAAAATAAAAATAAATTATTTTTTTGAATAATAAATAAAAATTCAAAAATTATTATAATTTTTAATTTTTAAGAAAAACTCAGAAATAATAATTTTATTTCGAATAATTAATAAAAATCAAAATAAAATCCTTGAAATGTATTTTTTTAAATTATTCATAAAAATCATGCAAGATTTGAATATTCCTGCACAGGATCATTTTTTTTTCCAAACGATTTTGCGATTTTTCTTTATTACTGATTTTTGAAATTGAAAATCAAGAAATAATTATTATTTTCGGTCCCTGGTTTATTCACTCTAAATCTCAAAGTAGTGTAGCCCAGCCTTCTATTTAGTGCCGATTGTTTGAATTAAAAAATGTTTCAATTCGGACTTGCTATATGCTAATTAAGTATGTAATAATAAAAATTGCAGAAAATCGTAATGATGTGAAATGTGACACCATATAACAGCACAGGATCGCCTTCCATTGAACTCATGTTCAACCGAGTTATAAGGGTTAAATTTCCCTAGCAAAGAGTATTTGATTGGCAGATGTGCAGACTCAGACTGATAGATAGACAGGGTAATAGAAGCAGAAAAGCTAAAGAGAAAAAACATTGAACACTAATGAAGCTTACAACTTTCTTCTTTTTTGAACAGACGCTTAAATCTTTTAACTTTTCTCAAGATGATGATGAAGATATAAAATCAGAAAATAAAGTGCAATGATAAGAGAGCTAAAAAGAGTTTCTATAGACATGGAGATAATATCTATAATTGAAACAAAAAATTAAATCGGTTGATAAGAGCGGAACAGCTGCTGGCTCTTAGGGTGTTGATTTTTGTTTACCTTCAAAGATAAAAAAGATTTTGTGTAAAGTAATTTTAACCTCGCCTACACAGAGGGAAAAAACCGGACATTGGACCAAGAGAGCACAATCGTTACCCAAAAACAGTGTAGAACGGAAATCTCATAGTAGTGTGTTCTCACTTAAGAACATTTTTTGAGAACGCAAAAACTTGAATTGAGTTGTTTTTGTTCCGTTTTCAAGAACACTTTTTACTTTATATGAGTCAAACAATACTCATTTTGTAATTTGTTCTCCAAAAAAAACGTGCCCTCGGGCTCAATAATGTCGGGATAGTCGCCGATAAAAGTTCATAAAATTAGAACGCCCGAGAGTTTTTTTTTCTTATAAATTTGCATATATTAATATATTGTATATTTGGATTTACTTAAGATTTCTCAATTTGAAGAAACATAAAAAAAAAGAAATAACTTGTCGGGAATCGAACCGGGACCTCGGGTCTGCGTCTCAGCGCACCGACCGCGCCGCGCTTGCCAGACCATTTTTGGCAACCTGTTATTGTTGTTGAGTGAATTTTGCTCATTAAAAATTAACATTTGTAAAATTTTGAGAAAATCTAGCGAAATATATTTTTCTTTGTGTGATGGCCAAAATAAACGTAGCACATAAATAAAAAAATGGCAATTCAAGGGAAACGCGATTGCCTGCTCGAAATATTTATTTATGGTCTCGCGTCAAAGCTAGAGTTATGGCCCAACGAATATATATATATAAAGTATAAGGGGGCGGGGGGGGACGGTTTCTAGTTTTTTGAGTGCTAATTAAAATGGCAAATCGAAGCGAAGGCTAAACCAATGTTGACACCGTGCACATTTACAATAGAGAGCGAGAGAGAGAGAGAGAGAGAGTTAAGCCCACACATCGTGCCATTAATAGAGCGTGAATTTTAGCGCAAACACACACACAGTCGAAAGGAGGCGTGTGCGCATTTATAGCCCGCAATGTTTTGCCAATCAAAACCCCAAAGTCATTTCATTATTGGCTTTGCGTAATCGACGTCAAAGCGAGCCCGGCCAAAAGTCAACATTGGGTGTGGGTGTGGGGGGGGCCTGCAGCTACAGTCAAAACGTGCATGCAGTCAAGCGGACTGAAGGCAAATATTTTTACTTTGACACGAGCACAAGCGGCACAGGACTTGACTTTATTGTCAAAAAAAAAAAAAAAAAAGTGTAAATGACACAGTTCGTTAAACGCGACATCGAGATAGAGCACAGATGGATGCCGGGATTATGCAAGCTGGGGCGTGGCATCTCGAAAAAAAAAAAAAGGATTGCCGACACACACAGTCCAATATGAGATTTTTGTCAAGAAATGTATGACAAATATTTTATGCGCACATCATAAAAGAGCTGGCGAAAGGAAAGACTGCAAAAGCAGAACACAAAGCGATAGCCCAAAAACCAAGGCAGTAAATAACAACAACAACAACAATAACAGGAGCAGAAGAGTCAAGAACTCAAAAGAGAAAAAGAAGCTTTGAAGTTGCAGCAAAAAGCGAGAAAGGAAAGGACAACACAAAAGCGACCGCAGCGTTGGCAAAAAGGTGCAAATAATGCTGAAAGGCGACCCCCAAAAAAGTATGCTACACATATTGACACAGCGCTGAGGCTGCGTCTGTGTGTGTGTGTGTATCTGTTCAGGTGAAAATTTGCACGTCTTTTGTTGTGCATGCGTGTAAATGTTTTTGATTTCGCTGGAAAAAAAAAACTAAACATGTTTTATTTGTCTAACACACACACACACACACACACAAGTCAGCGCGCTCTGACAAATGCACTGCCAAAGGGTTTTGCGGCCTCTTTTTGGTTGTTATAATATAACGAAAATATCTCTGTGTGTGTGTGTGTGTTGGGGTCGAGTTGATTGCTTAAGTAAACGCACTCGGGGCTGGCAGACGCTTTTGCTTCTTTCGACAAGTTGATTCGTTCAACTTTACTTGCTGTGAACATTTTTTTGTTTGTTTTTCCTTTATTTTCTCGTTGCTTTTTAGGGGTCAATTTTTTTTCTACTGGATGGGCACTGATTTTTCTGCTTATTTTTATTAATAGACTTTTTTTTTTTTTTGAAACGGAAGTCGAAGCCTTAAAAAGAAGGATTCGTGTGCGAGTTCTGACGGCTGTTTATAAAGGATAAGTTGCTAGGAAATTTACTGTATGCTTAATCCGTAAATGGATATGTTGTTATGACGCCAAAAAGAGAAAAAAAAAATTTCGGGGAACAAAAGGAAAATAAATTCACTTTTGGGTTGTGCTGATTGGAAAACCATTTGGGGTTCAGACTCCCGTTTTTTTTTTTTTTTTGTGGGTTCTAATTAATATTTATATCAAGACCTTAGATTAAATGATTATATAGGACTTGAAATTAAGGCGCAGGCATATATTGAGAATTAAATTTTAAAATTCTGCATCAGGTCACAGTAAGGTCCTACTGAAAGTGGGAACAAATACTGAGACAAAGGCAAGCGGCTATTGTATCACAGCTCAGAAATGGATTGATGACTTTAGAACTGTTTTTTTGAAGATAGAGTATATTCTGACAGAAGTACAAAGGATAACCAGAACCAGAAGAAAGGGACATCGCACCTGGTTGTCACATCTCCCAAACCCTCTGGCCAAGATATGCTCCCAAACGAACCTTCCAACTTCTACACTCAAGCAAGTACAAGACTAAGACTATGATAAGAGTCTCAACGAGGCACTACACTGTCACTTGGCCGCCAGGATGCACTTACCCCACAACGACTTCTGTCGGAGTTGTATAAATAAGATAGAAATAGAAAGTATCCAACTCCTTCTATGCGACTGGCCTGCACTTCTTAGGAGACGCACCCAGTTCCTGGGAAAACCATTCTACGAAGAACTGGGTTGCCTGACAAATGTGCCCCTGGGCACATCCTCAATATTGTTTTCATAAACATTGAAAATTTATTGATGCTGCAGAGGGTATCATCTTATGTCATTATCTGAATAATAATTATTTGCATCTGTATGATAAAATTCCTTTAAAAAAAAAATTAAAAAAAAAAAAACGTTATTAGGGACTTTTTTGTTTCTCCGCAGAAAACAGTTATTCTAAACTTTTATTTTTTGACTCCGAGGTTACCAGTTATTAAAGACTTTTATTATATTACACTGTAAATAACAGTTGTAGAAAAAATGTTATTAAAAAGTCAATAAATAACATTTAATAAAGACTTTAATTTATTATTACTCATAAATATCAATTATAAAAGACTTTTTATTTTTTTACTCAGAAAATAAGAGTTATCGAATACTTTTATTACTTAACTCAATAAAACTCAGTCGGAGACTTATATTTACAATAAAATACAATAAAAATTATCAAAAAATGTATTCTGGATATCGATGGCGGAAGAAAAACCATATTGTTGCTAAAGTTTTGCGAAAAGAGCTTAGTTGCTCAATGACTCTTAGACATGCGTAATTCAAGAAAAAAAGAACAAAACTGTCTTCAAATTTATAAAACTGAACGGTTCACATTCAATCCCATACATACTAAAATTTAGATTGGCTTTGTTTTCTAATTATCTTCATGAAAATCGACTCTGAATTCGGAACATTGCCCAATAAATAATTTTTGTTCTAATTTACTAGTTTATTAAAGAAATCTTTTGATGCCCTGAGTCCCTCAAGGAAATAAGGACCCAAAGAAAAAGTATAAAGAAAGCTTTTAATTGTAAAAAATAAAAAAAATGGATTTTCAAAAATTTATTTTAAAATTAATCTAAAAACTCTAAAATAGATTTAAATAACATTGATGATTAATCGCTGCTCAGTCAGAGAAGGATGGGAGCTCAAGAGTAAAAGATTAATCAAATCCGTTTTGTTGAAATACGTAAAGTCTTACAATCCTTATTTTTAGACTGGATATTAAAAATTTTTGATACTGACGATAGATGGTAATACCGTAAATACATCTTGGTCTGTTCTTCAGCATTATCAGTGCCATTTTTTCTAAAGTTCTTCACATTTATGATACACCCCAAGATTTGCAATGCTTTTCCAATGCCTGTTATTTCAGCAGATATATAAGCGTTATTAGAAAATACTCTTGCAGTATTTCCATCATAAGCAGACCCACCCACCAAAATTCTTATGACAAAGCTATCAACAATAAACGAAGATAACTTAGAGAGAAGCATAAGATGGCAACTAAACCAAACAGTTTAACAATTTTAAAACATTAACTAATGTTAAAAACGAGAAGGCAAAGCTAACTTCGACAGTACCGAAGTTTTAATACACTTGAAAAACTTTACTCCAACTGATTTAACTGGAAAAATATAAATTGGATATAGATATCAAATATTTAAAAATTTTAAATCATTGATAATAAAAATTTGATACCATAAAAAAAAAACTTTTCTTAGTAAAACACATTTTCCGACCGATCGGTCCTATGGCAGCTATATGCTATAGTCATCCGATTTTGATAAATTTTTTCAAAATTATGTGAAAGCATATAAAACTAACATATACCAAGATAAGGACGCTACGATAGAAAACAAAAGTTTATAGTAGTTTACCGACCGTTTATAGGTGTTAGTCTGATTAGTTTGTGGAAATAAAACAATATAGGTGGCTGTGGAGTCTCAAGGGGTTTTGCCGTTTATGGGTTCTAGTTGGATGCTACGATGAAAACAAAAAAGTTTCCACTAAGTAGTTTTTTGACGACCGTTTGCTATATCTATAGTATCCGATATGATAAATTTATCAGAATTGTGTGGAACATATAAAACAAATATATACTACGTTTGGAGACGCTACGATGGAAATCAAAAAAGTTTTTCTCACAAAGACTTATTTTTCGACCGATCGTTCCTATGGCAGCTATATGCTATAGTGATCCGATTTTGATAAATTTTTCCCAGAATTATGTGGAAGCATATAAAACTAACATATACCAAGATTAGTAACGCTACGATGGAAAACAAAAAAGTTTTTTTAACTAGAACTAGTTCTTAGACCGATCGTTCCTATGGCAGCTATATGATATAGTCATCCGATCCGGCCGGTTCCGACATATTAGTTGCGTGCAGTAAAAAGAAGACTCTGTGCAAAATTTCAGCTCGATAGCTTAAAAACTGAGAGACTAGTTCGCGTAGAAACAGACAGACGGACAGACGGACAGACAGACGGACAGACGGACGGACGGACAAGCGGAAATGAACTCAGCTCGTCGTCCTGATCAAAAATATATATAGTTTATGGGGTCGGAAATGAATATTTCTATGCGTTACAAACTTCTGGGCAAAATTAATATACACTTTTCAAGTGTATAAAAAAGTGTCATTTTAGGGAACAGCCGGGAAACCGCTTTATCATTAGGGGAAATATAACAATTTGGCTAGGTACAACACTGGCAATGGTACTAGTGAAAAATTTCATGTTTATACATGAAAACAGCTTAAACATATAGTTAATACCTCTCTTTTCAATATTCATTTAAATTCTCGACAATACCAAACGATTTTATATTTTAATTCAATTTTTTTAATACGAGCTCACTTTTTCATCTTTTCAAACAGCAAAGTCCACGTGTTTATATGGTCTCTCTTTTGAAGCTCTTTGTAAGGAATACGGTTGAAATAACATTTAAAATGTTCTTTAAGAGATTGTAATGTATTCCTACTGTGCGAGAGGTTATTAGTTTAATCCTGCTTCGGAACATCTAATTAATAGTTTTTTCTTTAAAACTTTTATACATAAGGTCACCTTTACAACTGTTTGCTCTAGTTGTGTGAAGAAAGTAGCCATGAAAAAGCTTCTCCAAATCTGTAAGTTCATATTCGGCGTTTAACTGTAGGTCCTTTAAAAAGACACACGAGCCAGGGTTTGAAAAAAGCTCGGCTTGGCCCTTTTGGGGCTGTAACAGACAGATTTACATTTACAATGATACATTAGAAGACAAATTTTAAACTTTGTCTTTTTTTATTATTAGGCTTTTTTATTATCGTTTAATGTGACATTGAGTTTGCCTGTCCGACTGACACAAACATTTGTCTTGCTTATTTAAATTTTCAATTGATGTCGCGAATTAAATTTTTTGAATTTTGAAAATTATTTAGCGAACCCTAAATTTAATTTTGAATGTAAAAAAAATACTCATAATAAATAATTTGCGTAGGACAATAAAATAAAGAGGTGTCCCGTTGAAATTTTGAAAGAAAACTAATTTTGACCGCAGAATTATACATATCCTGCATATGTATATGCTAACTGTAAGATCAGTCAAAGAGAGCTATTGCAAGTGTATTAAAAATTTCGGCACAGACTAAGTTAGATTCTTGTTTTCTGAAGCTGAGACGCGTAACGGTAAATGCATATAATTGAGTGTTTAAGGAAATAATGGGACGGGCTTCGAGGGCACAAAAGATCACGGGCTGTCAATCGCTTCTAAATAAACAGAGATGGCCTAATCTTTTTAGACCCTTATTTTAAAGGTTGACTGAATGAAAGTATTGTGAAACAAGTAGACGGCAAATTTGTAGGAAACAGTCGGATTGGGTGACTATAGCATAAATATGACATATATAAACCAACATGATAAAAAAATTTTATATTTTTCATGAGAGCATTTGTAAACCTAAAAAATGTAATAAATATATTTTAAATCTATTATGGAAACAAAAATTACATAAAACCTTTTTTATTCGAAGTTTCAGGGTATATTTAATTTTAATTTGTTTGTTTTTCTAATTATAAATATGTTTAAAAATATGTATTAATTGCCCTAAAAAGTTGTAAACTTACCTGATTGCCTAATACATTCAGTCTCGCCTGCCAACTGGCACAGGACACATCAATCAGAAACTTCAACAAGTTTTGTTTTTTTTTTTTTTTTGTTGTTTATTCTTTGATATTTGGTCTCTTTTTTTTTCTTTTGATGGCAATAATTTGTGTGTGTTTTGTTTAGAACCGAAAAAAGGCACAAATGCAGCAGCGGGGGCAAGTTTTATTGGTAATTCGTTGTCTTAGAATTCACACGCGAGCACTTCAAATGAAATTTTTGTTTCAAGGAAACTTTTCTCAGCTGAAATTAACAAGATTTGTTAAACACATGTGGCCACAATTTCTGTGTGTGTGTGTGAAAGCATTTAACTTGGCCACTGGCGGGCGGGCTAAATGTCAGAGGTTATGGTGTTAATGTCGCTTTTATTTAAAACGGAAAATCGGCCAACAAAACAAAAGCGTTGCAAAGTAATAAAAAATAAATTAAATGGAAAATGGTGAAAAGACGAAGGCGCGAATGTGTCACGGATTTCATTGCTCATTGAATACGCATTCATTTCAGGGACAGAACAAAGGACTCAGACTGAGACAGAGACAGCGACCTGCCAGCCATTGAGGCAGCCGCCTGAATCGAGTCAGTCAGTCTGCGTACGTAAGCAGCGAAGGACATTCACACACACACACACACACACACACACATACACAGCGAGTGAGGAAAATAAGCCACAAAGCCCGCAGAGCAAATCAAAACTACATTCTGACATAAATTTGCATGTGTATAAGTGTAGCCAGGGGGTCCTTCTATTACTCTATATATATAAATTGTATATATTGTAATTTGTACATTTGACAATTTGCAGTTCTTAGCATTTTATTGAATTTTACACACACACACACACACACACACACACACAACCTCTCACATGCAGGCACCATAACAACTTTATTTATCTGGCCCAATTTGTGTTTTATTTTGGTTTGGTTTGATTTTGATTTCTGTTGGAATTTTTTTTTTTATTTTTTTATTTTCTTTTTCATACACACACGTTCCAAGTGAAGTTTGTGGGCTTTGCGCCTTTGTGGAACCGCCCTAAAACAGTCGGGAGAAAAACTGAAAATGAAAATTTGTGAAAAATTTAACCAAAGCACGCAAGAGCCAGGCTGGCTCTCTCTCTCGCTTTATCTTATTTACCGTTATTTTTGGGTAAATCTCAACAAGTTAGAGAGAGAGAGCCCAAAAGCTTAATCAATAAAGCTTTCAGAGAGAGAGAGAGAGCCACCCTGTCAAGGCAGTGCCACCCCCTGGTCGACTGCCTGCCACTGCCATCCACTTGGACCAGCACATGCTGTGACTTTTGTCACACAATTAACCAGTTGTTTATCCTTCAAAAATCTCACAAAAGCTTTTTTCTTTCACACACTTACACACACGCAAACACTTTTCTACGGAAAATCCTTTTTTAACTTTTTCCACTACCTTTGCTTGGCGATTTTCGGTCCAAGCGCTCAACACGTCTGACTTTTAGCGTAGCCACAACATGAATGTCAGGTGTGCGAAGGATTTGCAATTCCGATTCCGGCTGCCCGTAGCGTAGGCGTGCAACTTGGTGAGAGAAAATGTCCTTAAAACCGTTATTTTTTTGACACTTACACAGGCTGTCCACTTGCTTAACCAGAAACAGGGTTGCTTGTTTTACTTTTTGCAGAGTTGCATGCGGGCGCAAAAAAAAAGCTAAATAAGCTTTAGGCGCCCTTCTAAGTGGCATTTTTGAAAAGCAAAATCAAATCAGTTTAGCCCATCTGCCACACAACAAAGGTCCTGCATAAATGACACAAATGTTCGAGTGCACCTCTCAAAGGTGCAAATTAGCCGCTTTGAGTTTGAAATTTTGAATCAAATTTTCAGCTGCCTTTTAGGCTACCCGCAGAAATTGAAACTTTTGAAGGAGTGTTGTTCAATATTGTGCCTGCCACACACATATGCGGGTGCCGAGAGCAAAGGCATTTTGTGTTGCCTCATATCCTCGTGCCAAGGTGCAAACTGCTTGCCCATATCAGTTATCAGCGAAACAAAAGTGGGTTTTTATATTATTTTTTTATGAATTTGAAACTCGATAGCCACAGATGTTGATGACTTTTGAGCTACGCACACACACACACACACACCCCTGTAATAGTAGCCTGATGCTGCACCCTGCCACGGTGGTGCAAGGAACAATGAAAGGCTGTACAAAGTTTGAAAATTAAATTTATAAGAATTTGAAATTATTTTTATTTTTATTAATACTTATTACTTATTTTTAGTTAATATTAAAATTTTATTTATTTAAAGCTAACCAACTTACAAGACTTTTGACCCTGCTTGTTTGATCTAGGTGGCAATCGTAGTCCACAGCCAAGAGATGCAATATAAAATACAATAAAACATAATCTAGGAACAAGTTTAAGAAAATTTGGCCAACATAATCTAGTCCAAAAACTAAGAAAACTGCCTAGAATTTAATATTGGATAAACAAAATTAATTTAATGAAAAATAATATTTCGTCAGCTTTTAGAATTCTCATAAACAATAACAAATTTTTGGCATTGTAATGTGATTTAGAGATTTGCCATAAACTATAAACGTACATACAGGGCTGCCCCATATTCGACGGACCCATCTGGCAACGCCAAAATTTATGACAGAGATGTCAGATCGCTTAATGACATAACTCGTTTGAAGCGTCAGTTCAAGCAGATTTTTACTATGGAACAATACACGTACACGGAGCGCTCTGAAATTGTTGAAATTTACATTCAACAGAACAAGTCAATTGTGAAAACTCAACGTGCTTTCAAAAAATTAATGAAGCCCATTAGTCATGATTGAATGGAGTACTACAAAAAATTGCCGTATGCTTAACGACAGTGGGAAAATGGGGGGCGGGAATGATTGTTTAGGGAAGGGGTGAAATGGGCGCCTTGCCAGCAAACACCACTTTTCGACAAAGGCCGGATTTAGCGATTGTAAATCCTCAGGAGTATTCAAGAAGTGCCTCTTCGCTCGACGAAAAAGTCACAGTTTGGTCTGGCGGTAGTGCGGAAAACGGTCATTGGGCCGTTTTTCTTCCAAAAAAAAACGGCCATGCCGTTACCATCAACCAGGAGCGTTATCGCGACATGATGACCAATTTTGGAGGCCAATTTTCCCGAAAGCGTAAATACGGCAATTCTTGTTTCAACAAGACGGCGCTCCATCGCACACACAATCGTCCATAACAATTGATTTTCTGAAGAAATTGTTTCCGGGTCGTTTGATGGCGAAGTGTGATTTGGACTGGCGCCACCGCGTTCGCCCGATTGACGCCGTCGAGTTCGATTTTTTCTTCTTGTGGGGATATTTTGAAGTCAAAGGTTTACGAATTATTAAACAAGTCAAGGACCGTAGAAGAGCTCAAGGACAACATTAAGATACCTGCGGCAAAATATTTGCGCAATTTTGGCCGAATTGGTAGGCAGAAAAAATGCGATTAGAAGATTGGGATCCGATGCAATTTTACAGATTTTCCCATATTTTTTATCAATGGTTTTAAGATTATAAAAAAATTTGAAAAAATCTTTCATTTTAAAAATATTTTGACGAATTATATTAAAAAAAACCTAAAAATACGTACCCCGTACTTTTCAACTAAGATTTAAAAAAATTATTTCAAACCAAAAAAATGGAGGAGGAATTTTTCGTGGAATCACCCATATATTTTTGACCCCCCCCGCGGCGATCCTTTAACTTATCGATGCACATACACCAACGGATGGGCAGCACACACAGTTTTGTGACCCCACACAAAAGTTATCGTTATATGCAAACTTTGACAATCAAAGTACACTTTGCAGTGTATAATGAGTAAAGCCCCAACGCGTACCAAATTGAGCAAATGTATAAAAGAAACGTTCATGAATGAACGCGGTTTTCTGAGTGTACTACATAGAGAACTGCGAAATTTAAACAGTCGACACTTTTCGATTCTTTGACACGAAGTAACCGCGAACCACAAGTGAAAGGTAATGAAAAATGTTAAGAGCATATTTTTCTAGCTCTAATAAGGACAAACGGTCCTGGTTAATGAAAGACATAAAGTGGACTAAGTTTGAGCAAATCAAATTGTTCTAACGATATGCCTTAATTTCAAATCTCGAATTTTTACTTTGTACACATAAGAATATCAAATTAAATGATTAAGATTCGGTTCTACAAGAGGCCGATTTCGAAGCAAGAATTTTTACATTTTTTCTTGATTTTTTATCATCGATCATTATGATTTTTTTAGTGGGCAAAATTACGTCATATAAAGTTTTAAATAAATAAAAAAAATTAAAATCTAAAAACGATTGGTGATTAAGTTTTTGCGGCTATGCAAGGGTTGTTTGTAATAATTTTATATTAAAAATACAAAATAATCATTATTTTACGGTCCCTGATCACTTATTTTTCCCGTAATTTTTGTAATATTTGGCTTGTGGGGGCTTGTGCAATAAAAAATTTATGATACCAAGTTCGAACCGAGGAATAAACACTTGTCTCAGCTGTTTATTAAGGCAAGCATTTCAAAGCCTTTAAAAAATTTGGTCTTTTTATTTGTTCACCCTTTTCATTAATTTTTTGATTGCCTGATTTTAAGCTGGTTTTTAAGTGGCATTCACGGTAATCATGTTCCTATTATATGGCTGAATTGTTAGCAAATTTCAATAATATTCTTCACTGTTTGCTTACCTATTTTAAGGATAGTCGATATGAGATATTCTAAAAATTACTCGACTGTTTGCTGACCGAATTTTCTTTAGTTTCAATTCTGTAGTAAAAGTCCACCTGCGACAATCTTCTGTGCTGGTATGAAGTATTCATGTATCATCCATAAACATTCACAAACATTGTGAAACTCTTTATAAAAGTGATTTGAATGCGTTTTGCTGTTCACTGTAAGCAAATGTGGCACCCATTTGGCTTACTTGACTGTAAACACAACAAAAATGTGCTTAGCTCTTTAATAAAGTTTTTAATTGTTTTACACCCACAGCAAATAATAGAGTGTCAGTTTCGTTTCTTCAGCTCACTGTGCTTCACTACCCACCCGTAAGGGTAGTTTTTGTATCGGCATGATTTTACATAATTTTTTTAACGCCCTTCGATTGTCCAATGAATGAATGAACTTTCACAGGACATCTACTTAAATAGTATATGGCTCTTTTGACGCTTTAAATTGATTCACACCGCACACGCACCCTCTCTGAATGCAGCGGCACCCCCACATCCCTCAAAAGATATCCTGTCATGCATTTGTATTTGATTAAACAATTTTTTTACGCATTTCCGTTGAGGACCTCATCATTAGTTTCCAAAAAATTTTTGGTCCAGCCAACCCCCAAACCCCTTCCACCACCCTCACGCACCCCTTGCGCAGCGAGCAGTGAGTTTCCTTTTCCATGTTTGTGTGTACTTAGGCGCAAGTTGCATCTGTCCACTTCCGCTCCATGCGTGTTGTTATTTGTTTTCGACAGGGATCGATGGGCCATGTCAATGGCCTTTAGTGCAGCGTTATTTTCCGTAATTTATGAGAAAATTGCCAAGACAATCATTAAATAAAAGTTTCCAACCCCCACATATGGTATAATTAAAATGTGATTACACTTAAATGTTTGTTTTTTTTTTCAGTTTTCTCTTTTTATTTGTGAAAATTTTTTTGTTTTAAATATGATTTACAATTTTTATAGATTTTGTGGCATTTTTTTTGTTAGGTATAAAAAATATGTTATATAAAAATATTTTTGTCGATCAAAAATCGAGTGCTTAGGTCTAACTTGTAAACTTTAGGCTTAACTTGTTTAATATCACAAAATCTCACTTAAGGGATATGCTGCTGCTGCTTATTGATATAGTATGTATGTGTGTATGTTACGTATATATATAGTTTATCTGGTAAATTGAGCGAAAGTTTCCCATTTTCGTTGTACTCTTGTGTGGTGACAACCAAATTAATGTTTACAGACTAAGGAACAATAGCGCTGTGATATTGCTCTGTCTTAAGTTTAGTTTTTTTAAGTACACAAACCGCTGGTTTTTTCTGGCCTCTGGCCATATACAGAGACAGGGTTAGTTGTTATGCTTACATAAATACTTTTACTGGTAGTGCGACGCTGGTACAAAGTCCGTTAACTAATCGAAATAAAATCTAAACTAAGCTAAACTAAACTAAAGAGAAAGATGAGGAGTCAAAAGCCCCAAGAACTTAGGTTTCTATGAAATGACTAGAGTTTACACTCGACTTTTTTGGTTAACCATTATTAGTGGCCTTTACTTAGTTTACTTTGGGGAATGGGGTGGGTAGTGAACTTAAAAACTATTACTGCACAATTTCGCCTGAATTTTTGTTGTTGTTTTTTTTTTTTTTTTTTTGACCTAAAGTTAACATAAAACTAAAGCTGTATTTGAATGTATTGAAGGTTTTTAAGATATATGAAGCTGACTAGTTGGTTTAAAGTTGACTAGAACGAATGTACTTAAAATAATGAGACTAGAATGGGAGGACAGAAAATAGTTTAGGTAGGTTAGAAATGAAATAGTTGGAGTAGTGGTGAAAGACTGAAAGAATGGAATTAAGTAATGAATTGTGAATACTAATTTATCGAATTTTAAACAAATTCTATTGTCAATTGTCTGATGTATATATGAAATAAGTTTAATTAGGAAAAAAGTTGATTGAAAAATTGTGACTTTAGCAGGCCGTTTTTTTGCTCTTCAAAATGGCTAGATTATTCAATTTAGAAAACCTGAAAGCTTCAATTTGCTGAATGACAAGTGATGCTTAAGAAATGGTTATGGAGAATGCATAATGCTAATGAAGGCAAGTCAAAAGTTGATTGTGGAATGGCAAATGATTAAATTATGAATGAATGTTGAATGACTAAATTGAATGTGGGATGCAAATGATTAAATTATCGAATTAATGTTGAATTAGTGAAGAATTTACAGAGTTAAATTTTCTACTAAATATTTTTCACTGCTTCTAGAACATGAGATATCGGATCTTAGTTGTAAGTTTATCTAACACTTAGCAGTTATCTAGAAGATTTTAAATCGGCTTTTTGAGTAATGAATCAAAAATGAATAAGGAATGAATGAAGAATGAAATGAATGAAGAATGAATATGGAATGAATGTAGAATGAACAAGGAATGAATGAAGAATGAATGATGAAATGAATGAAGAATGAATATGGAATGAATGTAGAATGAACAAGGAATGAATGAAGAATGAATGATGAAATGAATGAAGAATGAATATGGAATGAATGAAGAATGAACAAGGAATGAATGAAGAATGAATATGGAATGAATGGAAGAATGAATATGGAATGAATGAAGAATGAATAAGGAATGAATGAAGAATGAATATGGAATGAATGAAGAATGAATAAGGAATGAATGGAAAATTCAGAATGAATGATTAATGAATCAACAATGCATGAAAGGAGAATGAATTAATGTTGAATTCAGAATGAACGATGAATGAATCAAAAATGCTTGAAGAAGAATGAATTAATGTAGATTGTATGAATAAATAGAATAGAATGATGAATGAATAATGAATGCTTGTTGAATGACTGAAAAATTAATTGAATATATGAATGTGAATGTTTGTAAACAAAATGTATGATAACAGAGTGTATGATGAATGGAAACAATATGCATAAATGATGAATAGAATTAATAATGCATGAAGGTAGAATGAGTGATGAATGATTGAATAAAGATTGTATGATGATATAATGATAAATTAAAGTAGGCTTGGGGTAGAAGTAATGATTAGGATGTATTAATGACAAAAGTGTTAAAGAAGTGGGTGAGGTGTGATGTGTAAGTACAGTAGAAAGTATAGTTATATATGCTAAATGTGTGATGAAAGAAGTTTGCTAACTGACAGGCAAAATATTACTTTGTGCTGACCTTTAACGTGCCTTTTCAATCCCATAATTTGCGAACAACTGTATAAGATGATTTTAGTTTTGTCACTAAAGTATTTAACCGTTTTCGGAACATCAAAAAAAACTTTTCAATTTTTCACTTAGAAAGTTTGTGCATCATTCATCTTTTCAAATACATAATTAACAAATAATGAAGGAACAATGAATGTGTGAAGAATGAACAATTGATGAATGAAGAATGAAGAATGAACAATGAATGAGTGTTAAATGAACAATGAATGAGCAATAAATGAATGAACAATGAATGAAAATTGAATGATCAAGGAATGAACAATGAATGAACAATTGATGAATGAATGAACAATGAATGAAGAATGAACAATGAATGAAAATGAATGAATGAATGATCAATGAATGAACAATGAATGAATGAACAATGAATGAATGAGCAATGAATGCTCAATGAATGATCAATGAATGCTCAATGAATGATCAATGAATGATCAATGAATCCTTAATGAATGATCAATGAATGAACAGTTAATGAATGAATGCTCAATGAATTATTAATGAATTAACAATGTATGAATAACTATGAATGAATAAATGAATTACTGAATGAATGATAATGCAAGAGCGATTGAAAGTAAATGAATTGATAATGAATAATAATGAATGAAGAAACAATGAATGAAACAATGAATTTAAAATGAATAATTGGTGTGAACATGATGAACAATGAATGAAAAGAAAATGAATGATCAAGGAATGAACAATGAATGAACAATTGATGAATGAATAAACAAGGAATAAGTAAAGAATGCTCAATGCATGATCAATGAATTAACAATGTATGAACAATTAATTTAAAATGAATGAATTCTGAATGAATGATAAGTGAACAATAAATGAATGATGAGTGAACAATGAATGATCAAAGAATGATTAATGAATGAACAATAAATGAACAATGACTGAATGATGTATGAATAATCAATAAATGAACAATGATTGAACAATATATGAATATTAAATGAACTATGAATGAATAATGAATTACCGCTGAATCATTAATGCAAGAACGATTGAAAATTAAGTAATTGATAATGAATAATTACGCTTTCAAAAACCATTTTTGTTGTTCGGCTTTCAACTTAAAATTTCCATTTACAATCACTTGACTGTCTTAAAAACCGAATTTTCCAATCGACTCTTGAAAATCAGATCTTTTACCAATTCCGATTGATGGAATTCGGTAATGGGAACAGAGCTGATTAAGATTTTCTTTATTTTGACAGCATTTAAAAAAGCAATGGAAAAATTGATTTTAAATGTTATGAATTCCAGTCACAAAGTTTTGTGATTTAGAGACCGAATCTGTATAAAAACCGGTTTCAAATCACAAAATCTGTGTGGAAGTGGAATTGAAAGCATGGCTGATAGATTAAATTTGATTTAAAAATTGTCCGAATTATATTTTCAGATTAGCAAGGTTCGAGGCAAAGCTGTATATGGAAATTACTGTTACCAGTACAATTACTTTAATTAATTTAAATACCATTACAATTACCATTTTTTTGTAATTAAAAATTTAATTGGCATTACAAATTTTTAATATTTGTGTTCAAAAACTCAATTTTTGGTTATTAGAAATAATTGTAATAATTTCAAGAGAAGTTTTAATTACTTCAAAAATTGTTCAAAAGAATTTGTATTAATATTGTAATGGTAATGAAATTTGTAATTAAATTTTTAGCTATCCCAAAATGGTAATTAAATTTTTTAATACCCAAAAAATAGTAATTGTAATGGTAATTATATTTTTAATTACCAAAAAAATTGTATTTGTAATGGTAATTAAAATTTTAAATTATCCAAAAAATAGTAATTGTAATGGTAATTAAATTTTTAAATACCAAAAAATCATAGTTGTAAGGGTAATTCAATTTTTTAATACCCCAAAAAATGTAATTGAAATGGTAACTAAATTTTTAAGCACCAAAAAATCGTAGTTGTAAGGGTAACAAAAATTTTTTTAATGCCCAAAAAAATTGTAATTGAATTTTTGAATTATCTAAAATTTGGTAATCGTAATGGTAATTTAATTTTTAAACACCAAATTATTGCAATTGTCATGGAAATTCAATTTTTAATTACCAAAAAATCGTAATTGTAATGGTAATTAAATTTTTGTTTACCAAAAAAATTTATAGTAATGGTAATTAAATTTTAAATTATCAAAAAAAAATCTTTAAAAATTTTTGAATACCAAAAATTGTCATTGAACTGGTAATTAAATTTTTAATTACCCAAAAAATCGTCATTGTAATGATAATGGTAATTTCTATTTACAGCTCTGGTAATAAGTATGCATTTTTATTGGGATTGAGGAATCGAAGAAGAAGAAAGATAAATTTTGGAAAAGATTTTCTTCAAGTACTTTGGTGTATTATTTTTGGTTTGTGGCAAAAAAAAAACCTAACTAAACTTGTCCTATAACTGCCTATATAAATTCTACTGACTAGAAGAAAAACTGCTTAACAACTGCTATCAGAAACATAATTTCTCTAGCCTGTAAACACTTTTCTTTATGAGATCATCTTTGAAGCTGACTACAATAAGTGCCAAATTCTCTCAACTTGAACTGACTACAAATAATATTTGTATATATATACAGCTTTAAATAACTAAGTTGACTAGACTGATTCGTCTTTGGAATGTGTACTGAAGTATAGATTTGGTGTTTTTAAATTAGAAATGACTAGAACTCATTTTAAAAACTAAATTATATTAACTAAAATTCAAAATTGAATTTTCTATTTTTTATGATTTATGTCTTTGGTCTCGTTCAGCTGTAGATCTCTCAATTAAGAGAAGAAAATTATATATAAACTAAACTTAACAATTAACTCACTCAATGCGCCATTGTGGTATGTTGGATGACCGAAGCGCAGTTACGTAGATTAGTCAAAGCAGCGGCCGCTATGCTTTCCTCCTCGGTCAAACCATGCTCCACTATTTGCAGACGTCCATAGCCTGCCGAGGAAGTGGAGGAAGTGCAGTCGGATAGATAATCAGGTTCATAGTCATAGTGACTACTGCTGGCTGTGGTGGCCACAAAAACGCCTTCATCTTCGTTTACGGATTGAGAACTGCTAGAGGAGGAGTTAGCATACCGAGAGGTGTGAAAGCTACCCGTTATGGTTACAGCTGGTGCGGGTTCCTTGTCCTTCTTGGCATGCGTTAGCTGATGTTTGCGTAGATAGGCGGCACGCTTAAACTTCTTGCCACACTCCGCACACTCAAAGGTTAACTCCTCGCTAGCTTTTTTCGAGGGAACTGAATTCGCTGGTATTACGATTTTCCTTTTTGGCTGTGTTAGAGTCTTTCTTGGGCTTATGCCAGCGTCTGTGGGAGGCCAAATTAGCGGGACAATTAAACTGTTTACCACACTCGGGACATCTATACTCCAGCAGTACTATACAGGCGCAACGATGCCGGGCCAGACCAAAGGCATCCTCAAACTTGATGCGACACAAACGGCAAACATAATCCCCTATAACATTCTTAATGGCCGCCAATTCGGCTTTGGTTTCCTCCGTGATTTCTACTATGTTATATTTGGGATCTATGTCACCATTACTGTACTGCATGGAACCATCGGTAATATCTTCCAAAGGACGTATAATGGTACCCGAAACTGGTGAACTGGTTTCCTCATCAAATTTCAGTTTACGTGTGGCCTTATTTCGAGAAGGTTTGCTCGAGGAAGCATTGGCTTTGCTGGTTCTGGGCGCTGAGTCGGAGATTTTGATGGGTTTGGCTGGTGTGGCTTCGGGATCTTCAGTTTTTGGCAATTTTGGGGCAGGTTCCTCACTTTGTTCTATGCTCAATTTGCGTTTCAATGGCGGCTCCTCCTCCTCCATGGGTTCGCTGTACACCTCCGTAAATGTGATGGGCAGCGGTACCTCGGCCGTGGGCAAGGGCTCTGGTGTGGGTGGCTTCACTGACAAATCCAAGGGAATTTCAAACTTTGCCTTGAGATTCAAATAGCGACTACGATATTTTGGTGGCAACGAGGCCACCGTGGTCAGCAGGCCCAAACCATGTTGCAGTTGTATGCTATGCGTTGTGCTGGCGGCGGCCATACTAGCCATACTGGCAACAAAATGTTGGCAAACTTAAGAGCAAAAACTTAAACAAAACACGTTTGACCATATATAAATTAGAAGGGAAAATGGAAACTTAACAACAAATTGGAGGTCCTGGCGACTCGACGTTTGTGCTGCGAATGACTAACATGATATCCTGACGCCGCTATTTATGTGTGCCAAAGGAAAGCGAAATTGAAATCATTGTTTGGGTTTCGACGGCGTCGCTAGCAATTTTCATCCCCCAATGCTGGATATGTCGTTGTCCTTTTAGCCCAACAAAGCTGACGTCGCGTCGCTGCCAGCAGAGCCGCAAAAGCCGGAATCTTTTGTTAGCAATCACACACACATTAGTCACCCTTTTTTCCCTCACACACACACACAACAACAGTGAAAGTCCTTTGCACTGGCACTGGAAGAAATCATTGTGTGACTATTTTCGTGCAGCTGTTCTGTGGAAAGGTGAGTAAGTAAGGTACGTTTTGCCACGTACCACTCAAACACATGTTCCTTCTTCCTCCGTGATTCACTGAAATCGGAAACTATACAAAGACCAGGCGGGTTGTCTTGGGGCATCTCATTTTGGCAACAGCTGATAACCATGAAACCGTTAATTGTGCGTGTAACCAAAAAAGGTCACCGGGGCCAGCAAATGTGCCAAAATGTGCCAAATACCCTAAAAATCAATGGTTCAGAAGAAGATGTTTGAAAAAGAATTTTAATTGAGTGTTTTCTTTTGTGAGACTTTGCAAAACAGCTGTTTGGTAAACGGAAATTGTTTCAGTGTTTAGGGAACACTTGCGGCAGTTTAATATTTACCTCGTTTATACACACAAAATTAATAATGATAAATGCCCTTTAAAGTATGCTGTCCATGATGTCCATGAATGGAATTTATTAAGGAACATTTTTCTATTATATTTTCATATAACTATCACCTTTCTGACAATATGAACAAATGCGCAGTTTAAACTATGTAGGACGTTTCCAAAACCGACTCGTTTAAATATATAATTATTAGGTTTGCATACTTTGATGGGCATTTATCATGATAATAATATTATACAGGGCAGTTATCTCTTACATTTTGTTGATGATATCCCAGCCAATCGAATCCAGAACGCTCCGCAACTGAATTAAAATATATATGCAAATTTATAAAGAAATAAAAATCTCTCGGCGTTCCAAAAAAAAAAAATTTTATGAACTTTTATCGGGTGACTATCCTTGACATTATTGAGCCCGTTTGGCGTTGAGTTGAGCCCGAATGGCACAGTTTTTATACCCGTTACTCGTAGAGTAAAAAGGGTATACTAAGTTCGTGCAAATGTATGTAACAGGCAGAAGGAAGCATTTCCGACCCCATAAAGTATATATATATTCTTGATCAGCATCAATAGCCGAGTCGATATAGACATGTCCGTCTGTCCGTCTGTCCGTCCGTCCGTCCGTCCGTCCGTCCGTCCGTCTGTCTGTATGAACACCTAGATCTCAGGAACTATAAGAGCTAGAGCTACCATATTTTCAGTGTAGACTTGTATCTTCTGCACGCAGATCAAGTTTGTTTCAAATTTTTGCCACGCCCCCTCCCGCCACCGCAATTTGAAAAAAACCTCATATCTTCCACAATTTTGAAATTAGATTGTTCAAACCTTCTAGACATATATTTTAATAATTATTGCCTATTGATCAGCCAAACATCATTTTTCGATCAGATGAACGATAGAAAAGTTGCCTCCCCCGCAATTTGAAAAATCATATCTCCCACAATTTTGAAAATAGATTGTTTGAACCTTCTAGACATATATTTAATCCTCATTACCTATCGATCCGCCATACATAATTTTTCGATCAGATGAACTATAGTAGAGTTGCCACCCCCGCAATTTGAAAAATACCTCATATCTCCCACAATTTTGATAATAGACTGTTCAAACCTTCTAGACATATATCTCAATCATCATTACCTATCGATCCGCCATACATCATTTTTTGATCAGATGAACGATAGTAGAGTTGCTCGCCCCCGCAATTTGAAAAATACCTCATATCTCCCACAATTTTGAAAATAGATTATTCGAACCCTCGAGACATATATTTTAGTCATCACTACCTATCGATCCGCCATACATCGTTTCCTGATCAGATGAACGATAGAAAAGTTCACGCCCCCGCAATTTAAAAATACCTCATATCACCCACAATTTTGAAAATAGATTGTTTGAACCCTCTAGACATATATTTTAATAATTATTACCTATCGATCAGCCACATCATTTCTCTGATCAGATGAGCTATAGTAGAGTTGCCCCCGCAAATTGGAAAGAAACTCATATCTCCCACAATATGAACATGTTTATATCCTGAGTAACGGTATATCGAAGTCGAGCAGTGCTGACTTAACTTACGCTCTCGTTTTTTTCAGTGTGAGAACGAAATTACTTAAAATGAGTATTGTTTGTTCTCACATAAAGTAAAGTGTTCTTTGAAAACGTGAACAAAACAACTAATTCAAGTTTTTTGTGTTCTCAAAAAAAATGTTCTTGAAGTGAGAAATATTCTACACACAAAAAAAACGCTGGTAAACCGACATTTTTCATTGGTAAATCCGCCAATTTCCCATTTTGTTTTTCGCCCAACAATTTTTCATTTCAAAAATAAATGGTTTCACTTTGATTTTCAAAATTGTTTCCATTTTGATTTTAAAGTGTTTTACTTTTTGAAATAAAAAATAAAAATTTTAGAAACAGTTTTCTAGGTGGTTGTGTGTTTTGCACGCACACACACCACACACACCAAACCAACCATTACAAACAAAGTCGGTCCGGTCCCCTTCCCCGATGCTGAACTTGAATTCAGTTTGTTTCTGAAATTTTTTTATTTTTTATAATATTATTAAAACTTTACCTTGTCTGGGACTCGAACACACGACCTCTGGGGACACACACATACCTGAAAGACAAAACGCCTCACCCATTCGGGCTACTGCAGCCCGACGACGAAATTGGGCGCAGAGCACATGTTAAGCTGGTGGGAGCTGACCAGGGTTTTTGTTTCTGTCTATTTTTAGCATATCGACTTGACAAAAATCGCACACAATTGATCAAAATTGCGAACATTTTGATTCTATATGGAAATCAAAAGTGAACTTGTAATTGGAGGCAAAAGGGTGTTTGCTCTTTAAAATCAAACAATTACGCAGTTGATTGAAATGTCGTTTTTACGTGTAGATTGGAAAAATCAAAAAGAAAAATCATTAATTACAATACTTTTGGCCAAAGTTGAAAAATGTGATTTTTACAATTTTTTTTTTTTTTGTGTGTGTAGTTATAGGACTGCAAGCATTTAAAATGTACAAATCTTGAAATCTTAACTTACCTTCAATTTCTCTAAGTGTAATCTTTGGTATTGCATTTATCAGGTTTTTTTTTGTGGCTCTCTTTTACGCACAGAGACGCCAGGCAGCAAAGCTTGTCAAGTTTGGTTTTGGTGGGGTAGGTAGCAGACAGCAGACACCAGACACAGAGCCAACAGCTTGGACTTGGACTCGAACTTTGGGTCTGCCACGCCACCACGCTTTTGTATCTGTGTGCGTGTGTGTGCCTGTGCCTGTGTGTGCTTTGCATTAATATAATCGAAATGCGACGCCGCTGTCGACGTCCTCTCTCCCAGTGGTAGTGGTTGCCATGAAAGGGAATGCACTTTCGATTCCCGTTAAGGGCCATAGAAATATGGCATATTATGTTCAACATGACGCCATTGTTGTTGTATTACGGTAGGCACGTGCTTGGCAACGCTGCCAAACGCCACCCAATTGGGTTTTAAAGTATTCCCAGAGCGGCATCAGCTTCTGCCGATCGTCGTCGTCCTTCTCACAGGGTGGTAGTGGCGGCTAGGTGACCCCTTGGAATCAATGTTTGCCATGCAGCTTAGAATTATAGAGAATCCGAATTCGCAGCTATAGAATAACAAAAGTCTCAGAAGTACGCCAGCCACGCGAACAGCCAGATAATTCCAGGAGCAAGGACACACAAATTCCAACCCTGTTCGGGCAACCCTCCCAGCCAGCCAGCCAGCCAGCCACCCAAACTCCATCAACTTACAAACTGTCAGACTTGTCAGCCACAAATGCTGCGTTATTTTCATGCAGAACATGGAAAGAAATTAAGCATAAGAAAATCGAAAAAGGAAAAACAATTTTAATGAGATATTTTAATTGTTAAATTTTGATAACTGGAAAAATTTTAATTATACTTAAAGAACTAGAACTTATTGCCTTAAATGCTGCAAAGCGAATTAGATACAACAGAAATAACATTAGGTTGTATTTTTATACGAACTATGGTTATGGATCCTATGATAATAATGATAAACAGCGCTAAAACACGAGCAGACGTTATATTAAACCACTTTTTTAGAAACTTGATTACTTTTCTGAATTTTAAAATAAATAAAAATACACTCAAAAAAAAAACACGGATGTCAGCTTTCAAAACAAAAGGGACAGAATTTATACCTTTTTGTACTTAAATCTTCAAGTATAATTCCATACTTGGTTGTATTAAACTAAGTACAAATCAGTCTTAAGTTTCAAATTTACCGAAAATGTTCCTATAATGAGAACAAAATTCTTAAATAAAGTACAAAAATACTTAAATCAAGTATTATTTGTGCTCAAAGTTCTAGAACGAACAGGTTACAATTTATACCTTTTTGTACTTAAAATTTCAAGTATAATTCCGTACTTGGTTGTACTTAAACTAAGTACGAATCAGTCTTTAGTTTCAAATTTATCCAAAATGTTCCTAAAATGAGAACAAAATTCTTAAATCAAGTATGAAATACTTAAATCAAGAATGATTTGTGCTTAAACGTTCTAGAAAGAACGGAATAGAATTTATTAAGTTTTGTACTTGAAATATTAGGCATGATTTGTTCTTGGGTGTACTTAAAATAAGTACTAATCAAACTAATAAGAACGCATGGGATTGGTTCAAGACCACTTCGTTCTAAGAATAAATTTAATAAAATATTAACCAAAATGTACTTCATGTATTTCGATACGGTCTAAAATCAAGTATTTTGGAATTGAAAAAATCGTACTTGAACAAGTGTTTTGTACTTGTATCAAGTATTTTCGAACTTGGCATACTTGATTTAAGTACAAAAATTCTCGGTTTTTTTCTGAGTTTACTTTATTGTTACTCATAGAATCCTATTCCTTAGGAAATCATGTTCTATAGTTCGACGAACATGTGCAGGTCCTTAGTGAAGCCCACAGTACAAAGAGCAGCAAGCCCTTATATAAATTGTAAATAAAATTGGGGTAAATGTTCAGTATGTAACCCCTTACGCCCAAAAATTTTTTTTAAAAGCCTTCGATGTACCGCGAATTATCAAGAATTATCATGCATAAACTATTTCCCGGAAAGACAAGGTTCTTTTTAATTGAATTTTAAAGTTTGCGTTTTTACCCATACAAAATATATGTTGATCACATATGCTTTCAGAATATAATTTATATTGGGTAATTAATTTCTCGTAATTGCTGACTATTAGTGTAATTATAATTGTACTTCCTTTTGAAAATGAGCACAGACGAATTGCTCCAATTTTTATGGCAACATAATTTCATTCTTTTGGAAAAATTTGTCCCAAGTGTGGAATCATGTGCAAACTTTCAATTCGTAGTCCTTCAGTGATTAATTAATTTTCAAGTCTTTTAAAACACATGGAGAGAGAATACATGAGATTTTCCTGGCCATTGGACGTCTTTATGATCCAACGAAGGAAAATTTTATTAATGAAGATGTCCATTTCTCGGAGGTAAGCTAATAATACACTACAGACGAAAACCAAGTGTGAGGTTTGCGCCGAAAATTTTTAAAAAAATCGCCTGATTTTTTTTTTAAATTTTTTTGGCGCAAACCTACACTTTGTTTTCGTCTGTAGTGTTATTCATCACATCTAACAAACTACACAGGACGAAGAAGAGAGGGGCGGAGGACGCTCAGGAGGATTCAGAAGTAGATTCATAAGCAAGCGTATCCTGTGTGCGCGTATGTTTTTTCCGACAGTCGTTGTCTGTCTTCGTCATTTATAAAGTTTTAAAAAACTAGATGGAAGAGGATGATGAGGAGGATGTGGAGGATGTGGAGAATGAGAAGGATGATGTGGAAGATGGAAAATGATCATAAGCGTAGCATCTGTGCTGGTGTGTATGGTAGAACTATATTTGTACGTCCATTAACACACAATCACATTAATTTTACAGCGACCATCTCACATTGTTTAGTACATGTGGACTAGGCCTTCTGGGAAAACCACACTAAAAATACCTCATATTGGTGGTGTGGAAAAGAGTTCAGAAAAGTTTTATCTAATGTCACGCGTAATTTTCATAGTGGAAATCAATATCAAATCAATTAAAAAAGAAGGTAAATATCAAACTAATAAAAAATGCTCAGTAAATTTATATTTAAAATCAAACCAATTTGAAAGCATATTCGATCAACATATATTTTGTATGGGCAAAAACGCAAACTTTAAAATTCAATGAAAAAAGAACCATGTCTTTCCGGGAAATAGTTTCTGCACGATAATTCTCGATAATTCGCGGTCCATCGAAGGCTTTTTAAAATAATTTTTTAGGGTAAGGGTTACATACTGAACATTTACCAAAATTGGGAGAGGCGCAAGGGATAGTGTCTGATTCTAATGAGCGGGAGATCCTGTGTTCGACCCCGCCTTAGAACGTTTAATAAAACAAGTTTCTTTACAGGCTAGAACACTCCGTCTGAATTATCTAAGGATGATTGACGCAGTCCTTTTCAAAAAATCATAGGCGAATGAGGTCCTTGGGAATATCGAGTGAGCATTCTGGGACTCCGAAATCACTCTTTTGAGGAGTCCCTGAGAAACACTGGTTTTATCCGGGCACTTGATATTTGAGGACATTCTAGGTCAAGGCGTATGGAATAGGCCTTAAACCTTAAGAACAAAGGTCATTCTGGCTCCGGTAGTGTGTGTTGGGGGGTAGAAGGGTCAAACCCGAACAACTGCCGAACTAAAAAAGACCTTTCTGTTCATATGGTTGAAGATGTGATCAGCAACCAAGGCGCTCGATACCATGACAAGTTATCAAAATATACATTGTTTTTCTCCCAGTGTATTTTATCTTATATCTTCAGATTGCTCTGATTTCTGCGCTCGCAGGCATGCTTAGCACAAATTTGCACTCAACAACACCCACAGCGACCCAGGAGCTTACACCCTGGATCCACCTCCTTTTGGGGGGGGGCAGCAATACGCATTTTGTTTGTTGTTTGTTTCATTGCTAACCCTTAAGTGCATCCTTTTTATGGTAATTTCAAGTGCAATCCCAACTCTCGCCTGTCTGTCGGTTGGATTCTTGGGGAGTCTCAAAATCTCTCTGGCAATAATTAATGTTCGAAAATGCATCGTTTAATGCATTTTCCCTTTTCCGTGTGTGTGTTTCTGTGTCTCAAAAGGCTTTTGAGCCAGCCGCATGCACTTTTGCTTGGGCAGCTCCTCAAGGATGCTCCACTTGTAGCACATGTTGCCCATTGTCGAAGCCTCGGGTTGAAGTTGCCATTTTTTTTTTGGGGGGGGGGCGTACGAAGCAGCTGCCACTGAGCTGTAATTAAATTTGTTTTTTGCTTTTATAATTTTATGTAATTTTTAAAACGGGGGAAAGAGATTTTTATTAATTGTATTTTGAGCCTTAAGTAAGATTAAAACAATTTTCAAAGGCTTAACTTTAGAAGCTATAAACAAACTTTTGAGGTAGATTTTAGCAAACTGGCAAATCCGGCTCGAGGGACCATTTCGTTTAATTTATTTAACTTTTGAATAATTTCATTTTGTTGAAATTTTATGGCCTGACTAATACCTCTTTGATTTAGTATTGACATCTCAAAACATCTTGGCCCACTTTAACTTTGACCACATTGAAAATATCGCCACATGGTCTCACCCTTAGCCTTTGGTTGCAACCAAATTTTGTAAGCCCACCCGGCTTAAGGAATTTGCACCCTAATCCACCTCAAATGTAAACAAACCAAGCCATGGGAAGTGAATGACTAACCCCCCTCTAAGATACAAATTTGCTCAAGTGTGGAATAGATATAAAACAGTGTCCCCACCTTAACCATTTATTTTAGTTGCATATGAGTCAAAGTAAAATTATGCAGCAAATATATGAGCACATGCATAAATGTATTTATGCGCCGCAGGACACAAACATACACACACTCGCTCATAACTTGTCAAAGCGTTTTGCATGAGCGCCCAAAAGAAGGAAAAAAAACAATCACAATTCACAATTCAGTCGGGTGTCGAAGTGCTTCGGGCACGCGACCGCCGACCAACGTTCATTTGTTGTTGCTGCTAATGTCCTTGCACAGTTGGAGTTGCCCGTTGCCTGGGCTGGTGCATATAAAGGCATGTGCCCTATGGAAATCACAATGCAACCACCACGATTTCTCGAGCCCTACAAGTCGAACCCAAAGGAATCGAAGCCAAAAATTTAGCCAGGTGCATTTTCAAACACTAAAAACACACACGGGCCACAAAACATTCAGAATGACGAATAAAAGGGGCGAATGTAAAACTGACTGCTGCTTCGGAATCAATACAGTGAAAACCCATTTTAAATGAACCGTTTTAACAATCTTTTTATCTGTGACCATAAAAAAAAAAAGAAAAAAATAACTCGATATGATTTTATATACTTGAAATTTACTCAACTGATTTAACGGATATAAAAATATTAAAATAGAATTTTAAATTAATTCAGAAAATGTCATACATCATCCTAGAACCGTTAATATAAATTCACATCTAAAACTAATATACCAAGATGTCGATGGAAAATAAAAAGTATTTCAAGCCAGACTTGTTCGAACGTTCCTATGTAGCTAAAATATAGTCATCAGACATATTAGTTGCGTTAAAAGAGACCTAAATAGCTTAATGATTAAAATAAAAGAAAGTATAAGAATATAGCAACTATGGGGCGGAAAGTGATAAATCAACAAACAAAATTAAATACACTTCAAGGCATAATAACTTAATCTTACCTTTTATATTTGTAGGATATAGACGTCAGATTGTAGTGAATTCAGTATCATTATATCATCAATATCATTCAGTATATTCATTACAGCCGAATTTAGGCACGCTATTGTTGAAAACAATCAAGTTTTTCTCATTAACATCCATTTAACGACCGATCGACGCTATGGTAACTGTAAGATATAGTTACACTGAGAAAAATATGACGTTCTAAAATCATAACCAAATTTTTACGACTTTTTCCATTCATGAAACATGAACCCATAATATAAGTTGCATCTAAGACGTGTGGCAATAAGAGTGTGCGATGGTGCAATGCCCTAAGATCCATTTCCGTTCGTGTGTTCAGTGCAAGTTCAATTCTCAGACAAAGCATAGATGACATAATAAATGGTGTTGGAAATAATGATGAAAAAGTTAAAAAGTATAAAAAAGTGTGGAAAGAGTATTGAAAAGAAAAAAGTGGAAAAAAGGTGGAAACAGTGTTGGAAAACAGTGCTATAAAAAGATTAAAAAGTGTTGGAAAATAGTGTAGGAAAACAATGTTGAAAACGTAAAGATGGAAAAGTGTTGGAAATTTTATGATGAAAAACAGTGTTGGAAAACAGTGTTGGAAAACAGTATTGGAAAACAGTGTTGGAAAGCAGTATTAAAAACAATGTTGGAAACCAATATTGATCAACAGTGTAGGAAAACAATGTTGAAAACAGTGCTTTAAAAAAGATGGAAAATAGTGTTGGAAAACATGAAATTATTGAAAAAACGTTTGGAAAACAGAAAAGTGTTGGAAATCAATGTTGAAGCACAGTGTTGTAAGCAATATTAAAAACTATGTTGGAAACCAATGTTGAAAAAAAGTGTTGCAAATCAATGTTCATCAACAGAGTAGGAAAACAATGTTGAAAAAAAGAGTTGAAAAATGTTTAAGAAAGAGTGTTGTAAACAGTGTTACAATACAGTGTTGGAAAACTCCCCAAAGGACAAGGGTCAAGTGGTCTTAAACATACTACTACTAGAATATAAATTAATAGAAACTTTTTTTAACTTTTTATTCTTCTATTGTAAATGGGATGCAAAGAGACTAAGAACTGGTTTGACTAAGCGGTTCAAAAAGGTTTACAACCTCCGTTTCGATTTAAAAACGCGTTTAGCATCAAATTTATTACATATATATTTCAATAAGCGGTGAAGACCATGATTTAGAACTGCGAAGGACACATAGCGGACCGTCGTTTAAACTAAAATAGTGTTTGGTGTTACTATTGCGTAAAAGCGGTTCATTTTGTTGAAAGATATGTTCTAATCACCTGAAACGAGAGGTTCTACTCATTTGCAATTCGCAAAAGGAATGTCTTAATATCATGCGATTTAACCTTTTTTGAATTTGATAGCCGCAAAAGAGTACGTAACCACAAGTCAGGCTACCATCTATGAGTTTGAGCGCTACAATACGCTTTATTAAAAGCAGGGCTGCCAACCGGTACGGAACCAAACCCCTAAAAACCGGTTTGGTTAGTGTTTTTTTGGGTTCGCCGAACCGGACCTTGAACCGAACCGGACCACTTTTTCCAAAAATAAGGTTCGGTTCACAATAATTAGTAATTTTACAAACGAAAGATATTCTAAATGAGATTATTCAAAATTAAATCTTGAGTCACTATTTCTGATTGTAAAGATCGAAATAATGTCAATAAAAGATTCCTTCGAAAATTGTCCATGTATTTTTTTTAAGTTTTTGGAAAAGATCTAAAAACAAACACCTAAAAAATATTTTGCTAACTTAGTTCGGGTATAGATAAACTTCTCCAGAAAAATATAGTGCCTACACAGAAGGAAAAAACCAGATATATTTGGACTAAAATCAATCCCAATCGATGTCAAGTACGAGAGGATTAACTTGAGTACGGGATTTTTCAATTCTGAAATTCTAGTCTCGATCCCGTCTTTGATTTTAACTCGAAATAGTCTTTTTTCAACAACACACCGGATGGATTTTAGTTTGTTATTAAATTTAAGCAGAGTGGCCATGAAAAATGATTCCGAACTTTCAGTTACTTTTTATTTGCAATTCCGAACTTGTTTTAATCTCTATGCAAGACAATTGGATTTTCAGGTAGGATGAGACTTTTCGGATTGATACAAGAATTTTGGGACAGTTTTAATCCTTCGTTCTTTTTTAAGTACAATCAAGTTCGACTCGTACTTAAAAATTTAATTTGAAGGTCGGGTCCCCATCAGTTTTATCTAACTAAATGACTAATGTCGGCTAAATGATATGTTTACATCAATTTTAATATTCTTTAAACCAATTAACGCATAAATAAATCGAAAAAAAAACAAAATATACTTTTTTCTCAACCGGTTCGTGAACTGAAAAAATAACTCACGGGTTTGAACCTACGTATCGAACCTCCTCCACAATTTTTGAGGTTTACAGCCTTGATTAAAAGTACAAATAATATTTTCGTGTTTCTTCGTGCCGGGTCGTGAAAAATACTGGTTGGGATACTGGATTTTATATAGATATTTAAGAGCATCCGTTATTGAAAAGCGAACGCCAATTAAACTGCTAGTTTGTTGATTTCTATAAATCACTTACTGAACAGAAGTTTAACGCTTACCCTTATTCTTTCGTAATTATATCAAACATCTATATCACATCGCTGACTTGTTGACCAATAAAAATTTTATTAATATGAATTTCAACTCCCATATCATATGCTTTACAGGAAAAAGTTTTAGATTTTTAAGTGTTCATTATGGGCAGTCTTTACTGTATTTTCTAAAACCCAAACTCAAGCGTAGAGCGATTTTCGATTCTGGTTATGCTGAGGCTGTTACTGATTTCAATAGGGTTTTTAAAATGTGCCATACTTAGGGCGTCAGTTTTAGGGGTGGCAAAAATGCAGCTCGAACTTGGTTCTATGCGCATATCCGCACGTCAGTCACAGTGCATGAAATGTCTAGGGAGGGTTCAGTTCTTGGGAGGTGGGGGAGACGCATATAAAATATTTCTTTTTTAACCCCGCTTAAATATATGTATATATAAAATTCCAATTGGACGCGTTCACCGCAAAAAAAGGGGCGAGTTTTTTTTTGTCCAGATCCAGTACAAGATTTGACGCGGCTGTGTGAAAATTGCACGACTTGCGCTTCTGCTTTTGACAATAGCCTCACATTAACTAGTTTCCGTTGCAATTTCAATTCCACTTTTAATGAGTAACTGTAGATGAGCAAGCGGGGAACTTCATTACAGAAAAGCACCCCATTTGGTTTGCTTGGGTTTGGTTGCCGCCGGTCCCTTTTAGGCCGTGCGGCGTTTCCTGTTTGGTTTTGTTTCAATTAAATCGCATGTGCGACCCAGGACAAACAGGCGCAGGCACTAGCACTGGCACTGGCACAGGACATTGCAGGGCACATCAGACTCATCTGTTACTTAATCATGGCATTGCCATGGATACACTTACACACACACACACACACATATATATATCGAGAGAGGGTGTAGTTTTTTTTAAAAGCAGCTGCCCTCTTGCATTGACATTTATGGGCTGCAAGTGAAATGGAAATTCCCATAACTTTCAAGGATTTGGGCTGGTTCTTTATTTCCTTTTAAATATATATATTTTAAGGAACACTCAGAATAAGTATTTCGTACTCAATATTTGCTCAAGGACTGTAAGGAGTTAGTCCTTTAAAAAGAAACGAAGTAATAGATTTTGATTTATGTTTTTGTTGAAATATTTTATTTATTTTACTTTAAATGTACTAGAGCTGGGCGTGTATCGAATCGCAACACGACACGACTGTGACACGAATGGCACGAAACCAATTGAATATAATTATATATTTCTTTAATCCATATACACATAGACAAAATTATAGGCTTCTCTGCAAGATCATCTAAGACGTTCGGCGGCTTTTTTGTTCTCAGTTTTTCTATAACGATCTTAGGGCCGTTTTCTCATCTTCATGTTTTTGAAAACTAGGTGCTTTTTGAGAAAATCTATGTTGCCTACTTTTAGGCAGCTTTTAAAATCACATCACAAAACAAAGATAGACAATTAAAATGGCCTAAAAGTAGGCCACGCAATTTATCCCAAAAAACACCTGGTTTTGAAAAACAGGAACATGAGAAAACGACTCTTAGTAGGCCTTTTTAAACACCGAGCTGAGGCACTTAACTTTATTCGAAGAGAACGGTCACACCTTAAAGCAAAACGAAATCAAATCTAAATCAGCCTCGGACCTGATTTTGTTACATTTTTTAGTGGGACCCTAATTTACTTACTTTTTAAGGGCACACTGCATATTTTGTATAGAGCAGCTGATCGACGAAATCAACATGAAATTTTTCGATAAAAAAGTAAATCTTCATTCATCTAATCTAAGGCACAATCAGCAAACAAGCGTCGTTGTGGAAGCTCAGTTTCTTGCACCAGCTGTATTTTGTATCTTTCAAGTGCTCGAATAACTTAGGACCAATTGTTAAGAACGACAAAGAATTCACATATCGCGATCTTCATTGCCACTGGCCGAAACAGCAGCAAATATTCTTCTCGGTACGCACTCTCCGCACACGGGCTGATGGATTTATGTCCAAAAAAGTGAAACTGGTGCGAAATTTGGTCAGAATAGCTTGAATAGCCTGTTCGGTGGGTCGATTAGAACGACCATAAAATGTTCATGGTGAAGTGGAAACACGCATTTTTGGGGGCTGCTATTTGTTAAGAATCACTGTACATCAGACGTTGTCACCCAAGACGTACACGGCCGAACACATTCGGCAAATTCACATATTTGACACGAGCCGACACACATGTGCTTTTTAAGTAAAAAATCAAGCAAAGAATCAGTCCTAGTTCAACAAGGTAGTTCGAGCTGTTTGCGTCGCATTCATATTCGCACACCAATACACTTTTTTGGCCTCGCCTTTTGTGACTAAGGCTGCTGTACATTCAAAAACCAAATAGCATAAAATCACCCTTTAAAAAATCAGTTTCAGAAATCCCACACTCAGAAAAAACGTTTGCCAGCGTTCTAGAACGAACGGGATTGAATTTATACTCGTTTCGTACTTAAACAAGTATAATTCGTACTTGATTGTAAAGGCTACGAATCAGTCTTAAGTTTAAAATTTACCCAAAATGTTCCTAAAAATGAGAAAAAATTCTTAAATCAAGTACGAAATACTTAAATCAAGAATTTTTGTACTCAAACGGGAACGGGATATAATGAATACCGATTTATACTTAAAATAAGTATGTTCTGAAAGAGCAAAAAAATTGGCTTTCTTGGTTCTCTCTTTGAGTTTCGTTTTGCCGTCTGGAGCAAACGTAAATGTATGTAATTTGGCGCCTAGTCTCGCAGCAGGGTCGAGAGTGCGCTAAGACGCAGCCGTTCTTGTGCTTCAGTCCTGAAGCCCGATGTTCGATTCCCCAGACAAGGAAAGGTAAAGTAACTATTATAATTTATAAATTGTGTTATATGTTTCAGAGAAAAGAAGACTTCGGAGTGAAAAAACCACAACAACTACTACACTCTTACTGTGGGTTTATAATTCTATCACACATTTAGGGGAAGCAGTTTCTCGAAAATTTGAAAACAGTCGGGTACACAGGGTTGAGCCATTCCGAGAATTAACCCATTATGTTGAGGTGTTGAGTTATTTTTTTTTGAACCAATTGGGATTGGAACAGTCCAAAATGTATCCCGAAACGGTCTTAAATCAAGTATTTCGGGATTAAAAATTGTACTTGAACCAAGTATTTTTTGTACTTTTATCAAGTATTTTCGTACTTGGCGTACTATTGACACCGTTTGTACTTGATTTAAGTACAAAGTTCTCGGTTTTTTTTTCTTAGAACCAGTTGGGAATTTTAAAAACAGATTCGTGTTGAAATAGTTCGCATGTTTCATTGCATACTTTATTGTCTTGGCATTTTAAGTTTATTTCGTACTTAAACCAAAGAACATTGTTCCTAGAATTAAAAAAACGTTTTCTAGAATTTATTTGGGTAAGAACGAAAAATTATTGATTCGAGAATGTTTAGTTCTCATTTCAATATTATTATTTACGGTCTTGTTTGGACTTAAGAATGTCTTGTACTTATTTTTAGTACACCCAAGAACAAATCATACTTAAAATTTTAGGTACAAAATGGTATAAATTCCATCCCGATCATTCTAGAAACTTTGCCAGGCCTTTTTCTTGTGAGTGTTGTTTCAAATTTAAGAAAATTTGCAAAATCGCGACTGCAGTTTCGCGGCTGCAACGTCGTAAGCGTCAACAGCGTGTATATGCGTATAAAAACACACAAAATCGAGGGTACAGGGTATTTCGCAGTCTGGGCACTCGACTGCAGCGCTCCTACTTGTTTTTTATGTAGTTTTATTATTTCTTAAAATATTCAAAAACCATTTAAAATTAAAATTTATATAATAACTTTTTTTAACTGCATAAATTAAAGCAAACTTATCTGTTTTACGCTCCACAGGGAATAATTGACTGTACAATATTTCACAATATTCCAGAAACGAGCCGAACGTATGCCGAACATGCTTAAAACCAATCAGTCGTTGGCAAGCGTTCAAAGAAGTAGGTCAGAGCCACTTTGCGACGCATTATATTAGCACACCAATACACTTCCACTTTCGACGCTGCTTTTGAGTTTTGCTTTTAGATTGCCAAACAACAGAACGAGGCATGAAAAAGTTCCTAAATGAAATTTTGTAATATGGAATTTTTGAGCTCAAGGAAAAATTCTTAGCTTTTGCATTTTTCCCATTAATGTGAAATAGATTTTTTTTTATTATGAGAACAAATTTTATTTGCCGTTACTTTAACTGAAATCCAGGTATTTTTTTTTGAATTGAGTAAATAGTTTTTGGACATTTTTTTTTTTTAATTTTTCTATAAATATAAAATATATTTGGGTGTATATAAGTCGTTAAATCATTTCCATCCACTTCCAAATGGGTTTTTTTTTTCATTTCTTACCCTCCACCCAAATAATCATAATCAGTGGAATAAGTGGAATTACTCCAACCGAATTGATAGCGTACAAATGAATCCGCAGCAGCCAAATTGACACCTCGCGCCTGAAGTCGATTGGAAAATGCTATGGCCGGTGCTGTGGCCAGGAAGCGTTCATAGACCGGCTTAAGGGCCACCACTCGGCGCCAGAATTCAGCAAACACTGCACCCTCTTTGGCGCTCGACTCCAGCAGTGAACGTATCAGCTCCAAGGGATAAGTCATGGCGAATTCATTCTCAAATCCGTGCACACCATACACCGCTTGTGACCAGTAGGGATATTTGTTAAAGAGTTTGATTTCCAATTCCAAATCTTCGAAAATTTTCAGTGAACCACCAGCCAGGGTCAATTGCTGGGACAACCAGTTCAACAATTGACGCAACTCGGGCTGGCTGAATAGCTGCTGCCGCAAACGAAAAGTCTGCACGGAATTGATTTCCCTTATCAAAGCCTGAAATTCGGCATCGTTCAGTAGATAACCCTGGACAAGATGTTGGATTTTCTTTCGTGGTATAGTGCGTATAATGCCTCGGAGCTGCAAGGCAAAATTGGGACTGGGCGGAGCGGCTGGAGCTACTTGGCGGGTGGGTGCCAATTGGACGGCAGAAGTGCCTGTAGCCAGTAGGCAGCCCACGGCAATTACAATTAAAGTGATGCACTGCATCTCGTTCGTCTGTGTCTGGTTAACTTAGATGATTTGCCAACTGCTTTTATAGCCCAACTCTTATCAGACAGCCAGTTGTTGTTTTCTATGGTTTCATTTACAGTAACCACTTATCAGACAGACCGGCAAACAGTCAACAAAAGTCCAAAGAACTTACTTTACACAGGCCTATACGTGGTTCTCTCTCGGTGGAAGTGGAGACGTGTACAATATAAACTGACAAGATAATCCAAAATATTTACGAGATTTAGTCATCGCTTATAAGGCTTTAGGCTGTTAGCTGGTGGGAAAATTATGAGAATTCACCGGAAATGGCTAGGCATTTTGTATAGTCGGTGTTAAAGTTGTCTAAATATGAAAGGAAACAAAGAGAGATTGGGTACATTGTACATTTTCTGACCGTGGATGTGATTTTTGTTCAAATTGAAGAAATATTTTGTAATTTAAAAAATAACTTTCCGAGCTTGGGGGTGGATTTTCCCAAAGCTTAAAATAATATTTCGATATATACACTATTCTCGATATAACTATATACTATGCGATGTTCCGATATGATATTTATATTTTGTGGCGACATAATCAATCATCGATTTTTTTTGCCCACGTATCAAAATAATATTTATTTTGACAATCTAAATGGATTTTATATGGTACTGTTTGGATTAATCGAATCGGATATAGCATGGAATAGCAAAGATATTTCGAAAACGGTCTTCAAGCAGACAACATACGTTTTCTGTGCATCCACCTAGATTTAAAAACCAGAAAATGAAAAAACAGACCTAAATCGTGCTTTATCTATTTTTAGTACTGAATATAAAAAACAAAGCAAATCGGCGTGTCGTTTGGAGAAAAACTCCTTGTTACTTTCAGGGCTTTTAGTCCTATCTTTGCTAATGCCTTTAAAATTATCCACTTGCTCACTTTACCTTATTTTATTTTAATCTTAGTTATAAAATTTCACTATAATATTGTCATTGCTGTAAATTTAAAAAATTATAGCTGTAGCTATTCTAACCAGGGCTGCAAACCAAAAAATTTTTGTGGAGGTCCGGTTTGCGGGTTCGAACCAAAATTAAATATGAAAATCTACCCCCAAAGTCGGAAAATTTCCTGAGATCTTTTATATTAAACTCTTATGTTTATCATTCGATCAACTCTAAACTTATTTTCAAAGCTTTTCACAACAAAATAATAATGTGATTACTTTTTTTTTTAAAAAAACCTGGAAAATTTACAGAAACTGAAAAAAAACTATTTTTTGTTGACTTGATTTGCAAAGCTCAATTTGGAGTTCCATAAAATCGATGTTCACTTTTATTGAAAAATCCACCAGGAGGGTATACACAATTAGCTTCAAAATCATTCTTCAAAGCTACAAAAATGTGAATAAAAATTTCAAATTAAAAAATGTGGAATACTGCAAAAGACTTTAAAATTTTTGAAAATCTATCCGAAAAGTCGGAAAATGGGCTTAAAATTGTTGTTTTAAACTCTTCGGGTTTTCTTCCGATCAGGTCGAAACTTAATTTCAAAGCTCTTTATATCAAAATATTACCAAAGCGATTTGAAAAATGTACAGAAAGTTTTTACGAAACAAATGATTTGGGGTTAATTCTTGATCATAAACTTAAATTTGACTCTCATGTAACTGCTACTTTTAGTAAGGCCAGAAGTGTTCTTGGGTTTATTAAACGTTGGTCGAAAGAATTTTCTGACCAAAATTCTCCGTACAATTCATGAGAACGGATCATGTTTGTGATTTCTAGAATATTTGATCCATCAAGATAGAATTGAATCTGATAATTTTTTTGGTCTTCGTGGTTTGAATTGGAATCCCGAGGTCCGTTTACCATCGTATTCTAGTAGACGTATTTTTATAAACCTTCCCTCCTTAATTTACCGTAGAGTTATGCTTGGGGTAGTCTTTATACATAGACTAATAAATTGCAAAATCGAAATATCAAAATTGATTAGTCAAATTAATCTTAGTGTTTCTTTAAGACCGACTCGTGCCCTTATCTCTAAAACGTTGTACTACCAACTCTGCTTCGCATAAACCGTTTCGTCTTCTTTGGGCTAATTACAATATACTCTACAGCAGGCCCGGCCAGCTCATAGCCACTGGGGGCCGAGCGCATTCGTGTTTTTCACACAGACGCGAGCCGAAGTCATGTCTGTGTGAATCGGTGAGCACAGAAAAACTTGATTTTGCAAGTGAATTGGCTCTCTACTGTGGCAGTCACCAACACATGCTCATATTTCAGTCCTCTCCATTTGGCCGGCCCTGCTCTACAGCAGCCTAAGTCACAAAGAGCGAGGCGAAAAAGTGAGAGAGTATTGGTGTGCGAATATAATGCGACGCAAAGCGTCTCGAACCTATCTCGTTGACGGCTAGCCAACGAATGAACGCATTTTTACTCTCTTGGCGAAGGGCTCGGCATGTGTTCGGCTCGTGTCTGTGTGAATTTGCCGAATTTGTTCGGACGCCTGTGTCTTAAGCGACGACGTCTGCTCTACAGAGTAATTAGCTTAGAAAAACCTCTTCCAGCTATTAAAAACATATTGCCGCGGGCGAGATAAAGCGAAGACGAAGGAGACGAAAACTGAGGATCGCGAAAAAAAATTATAATTTTTCCCTTAATTTAGTGTTTTCCCACTCGTTTTCTTGTCACACGTTTCTGGCTTCGCCCCTAGGTCGGTTTATCGGAAGGGGTTCGCGCGTAACATGCTTCGGCTTGTTTCAGAGAGTGTAACTTTAGCAGAGGACCAACCTATGTCATGGATTAGTTTAATTTAGTTAGTTAATTAATTCAGTTAATTAATAAGTTACTAAAAACAGCTTCGTATAATAATCTCTTATCCAAGGCTGAACCAGTGAAGAGACGAACCCTTTAGAACCGGTGCAAGTTTTTGGTTCCGCACATCTTCCGAACCTTTTAAACTTATGACCTCCCGAACCAGACCCACACGGTTTTATATAAATTGTATTAAAATTTTATGCGTTATCGGAGAAAGATGCGGTTTGAAAATCATCTTTAAATTATGAATATTACTATCAGGGTGTCAAACTGGAACCCGAACCGGAACCGTATACCGAAAAGAACCGATTGAAACTCAGAACCAGAACCGGAACCGTTATTATATATTTTTTGCGTACCGGTATTTCGGAACCGTTATTTTTGGAACCGAAATGACCGAAAAGAACCGTAACATTGTACCGGTACAGTTTCGGCTCTGAGTTTTTTTTGTTATTTCATTTTTATTGCTTCAATCAGGGATTTCTTCAGGGTAAAAAAAAGGTAAAGTGAAAGTTAAGGGACCATCTGGTATATACTGAAATTTTCAATAAAAATAACAATTTCATCTTATTTCGTTGCATCTATTTTGGTTCAATAAATTCCAAAAAATTTTTAAATTATTCTTAATTTTTGCATTTACAAAGGAAATGAATTAATAATTGGCCCAAATGGACTTAACCTAATAGCAGGGTTAATTTCGAGTGATCGGTACATTATTAGGGACATTTTATACCCTTGCGGTTATATTAAAATTACAGTGTTTTTAACATTCTCATAAGATATCAAAAGATCTTCTTCCGTCTGGTTCTATCTATCTCCCTCAGTTTTAGTATTTAAAATTTAAAAGTTTAATTGTCGGAAGGTAAAATTTTGTTTAATTGTTTTTATTTTATTACTTTCTGAAAAAGGGATAAACAAATTTTTTTTTTTTGAGGTAAAGTTATATGTTTTTTTCCTTTTCTACCATTTCTATTATATCTTCGGATTAAAGGATTTTTAAAGTATACCGGTACATACCGGTACGTACCGGTATACCGAAATAAAAATCAAGGTACCGATACGGAACCGAATACCGAAATAAACTAGAACCTAAACAGAACCTAGTACGTACTACGTACCAGTACCGGAACCGGAACCGAAATTCGATTCGGTTTGATCCCCAGATTACTATTAAATATATTACATATTATTTTTATTGATTCTGTAGTTGATTTATTTCTGGTGAGAATTGTATATTTTTCTAAGCAAAAAACTTGGTTTAATAATTTAGTAAAAGTTGAATCAACTCATTATTCTGAATCATAAAACTGAAAACAGGCAAAACCAATCCAAACACTTACTAATTAAGCGGCTAATGTTCTTACTATTTTCCATGACAGATGTCTACTATGCGATCGCATATCGGGTTGAATTGTCACATTAGTTCCAGTTGAAGAAACTTTTTTTTTTTTGTTTTGTGCGTACCAAAAATCTACATCACCCCCGGCCAACGAAATGCCCATGCAGATGTGAACCTAATTAGGCTTAAGGCCAACGCCTCCCTCAATGCAACCAAAAATTGGTCAGATTTCGCGTATAATTTGAAATTTTCGCTTTAACTAGAAAAATGTTAAATTTTCAGAAATGAGAGGAATATATCGATGAGGAAAGAAGCCACCCCCCTGGTGCAAAATGAGGTGAACAGAATTTGTTGATTTTTTGGTGTGTGTGTTTGTGCATGTACATGTAAAAGGGGGTTGTTGTTGATTTGGTAGCAGGGAGCATAAGCATTTTTGTTGGACGAGGGGCAGTTGTACTAGCAACGGCAGCTGCAACACTCACACATACATACATATGCAGGGCTTGATAAATCATGTGTAAAGGTATTTTGATTTAGATTTTTTCAAAACATACAAAGTTTTTTTTTTTATTTTTTATTTCTGCTGCAGCTGCAACAAAAAAATAAATGTTGCCATGCCAGCCAAAACAAATGTTTGAAGCTAGAAAATATTTCGTTTTTTTTATGCTTTTTTTTAATTGATTTGGCATGCTTCAATTTAACGCTTCGCTGGCACTTCCTCTTTTTTTTTTTGCATATATGTCCTGCACACGTGTCCTTGTAATTTTAGTTTTTCTGTAAATTTTAATAAATGCAAGAACAGGCATTTCCGCTTTTATGACAGGCCAATAATGAGTCACTACCCCGCCACAGCTACAGGTATGTCCTGTCTGCCTGCCTGCCTGCCTACCCCTACTCCTTGGCACGCGCCCTCAAACCCACAAGAAGTCAAAGCGCTTTTAGGGGTTGCACTTTGGGGAATTCCTTATAAGAAACATTCCTTTGGCGGAAGCAGCCAAGCAACACGTTCAAGACATTGTTGAGTCACCATCAGAAGCCATCAAGAACCATCCCCTTTGTTCCTGCTCCTGGGGCATTTATATGCTTCACTCGGTTTCTTATTGGAGGTGCCTTTGTCCTTTTCATTCATTCGTCACTTAATTGAGTTGCGGCGCTGAAATTAGGAAGAAATAAAAAAGGGGCAATTTCTTTGGGCTGCCAAGTGCCAATTGTAGGTTTCATACAAATTGAAATTCCCCCGAAGGATATTCTCGGGTTTTTTGACTTCTTTCTTTTGTCTTGTGTTTACCTTCTTTTTTTTCTTTCTTAGGGTGGCGAAGCCATTAAATTGATTATAAAACATTGTTGAAATGTGTAAACAGTTTTTGTTGTCCTTTCTTTTAATGCCAGACAGCATGTCGCCGAGGGAAGTCCTGTGTGTGAGAGAGAGGCGTGGTCGCCTTAAGTGAAGTCGCAGCTAAGGAATGCGCCTAATTAGTTGGACTCAGGCATGCAGTTGAGGGGAGTTTTTTTTTTTTTTTTGTATCGGAATGGATGAGCAATTGAAGGACTTAATGTTAGGGACGAAATCATTGCTTAGCGGAAATAATAGCTTAAGATTGAAACGTGGTTAGTTAGGGATTTCTTTTGTTTAGTGTATCAGAAAGTTAAGCTAAATAAGTCCCACAGGCAAATAATTTGGTCCCATCTTCCGATCCACTTTTCATCTCTGCGGCATGTGAAGTCACGAAAAGAGTTAGAATCCACAGGCTTAGTTCAAAAATGATTAATCTATTCAAAAATAACTTGTCTTATCAATAGCAAAAATTATTTTGGAAAAAACTTATAAATAAATTTAAAAATAAAATCTAATAAATAAATCAATTTTTTTTATTTTTGCATAATAATTTTCAAGCTTAGAAACATTAAAAAAGAAAAAAAAAAATAAAAGAGCTAAAACTTTATGCCGAAGTTTGAATACACTTCAAAAACTTTACTCCAACTGATTTAACCGGTAAAACATATATAGGATATAGATATCAGATATTTAATATTTATAAATCATTGATAATAAAAATTTGATACCATAAAAAAAAACTTTTCTTAGTAAAACACATTTTCCGACCGATCGGTCCTATAGCAGCTATATGATATAGTCATCCGATTTTGATAAATTTTTTCAAAAATTTGTAAAATCATATAAAACTAATATATACCAAGATTGGTGACGATACGATGGAAAACAAAAAAGTTTTCCCCACTAGAACTTGTTTTTTGACCGACCGTTTCTATCGCAGCTATATGCTATAGTCATCCGATTTTGATACATTTTTTCAGAATTGTGTGGAAGCATATAAAACTAATATATACCACGATTGGTGACGATTCGATGGAAAACAAAAAAGTTTTCCCCACTAGAACTAGTTTTTGGTCCGACCTTTTATATGGCAGCTATATGCTATAGTCATCCGATTTTGATAAATTTTTCCAGAATTGTGTGAAAGCATATAAAACTAATATATACCACGATTTTCGATGGGAAAAAAAAAAGTTTTATATTTTTTTGTCCGACCTTTTATATGGCAGCTATATGCTATAGTCATCCGATTTTGATAAATTTTTTCAGAATTGTGTGAAAGCATATAAATCTAATATATACCACGATTGGTGACGCTGCAATGAAAAACAAAAAAGTTTTTCTCACTAGAACTAGTTTTTGGACCGATCGTTCCTATGGCAGCTATATGCTATAGTCATCCGATTTTGACAAATTTTTCTAGAATTGTGTGAAAGCATATAAATCTAATATATACCACGATTGGTGACGCTGCAATGAAAAACAAAAAAGTTTTTCTCACTAGAACTAGTTTTTAGACCGATCGTTCCTATGGCAGCTATATGCTATAGTCATCCGATTTTGACAAATTTTTCTGGGATTGTGTGGAAGCACATAAAACTAATATATACCACGATTGGTGTTGCTACGATGGAAAACAAAAAAGTTTTTCTCACTAGAACTAGTTTTTGGACCGATCGTTCCTATGGCAGCTATATGCTATAGTCATCCGATCCGGCTGATTCCGACAAATGTGCAGCCTATTTGTATTTAAAGACTTTTTGCAAAGTTTGGTCAAGATAGCTTTAAAACTGAGGGAGGAGATAGCATAGAAGCGGACGGACGGACAGACGGACGGACGGACGGACAGACGGACAGACGGACAGACGGACGGACGGACGGACGGACAGACGGAATTGAACTCAGCTCGTCATGCTGATCAAGAATATATATACTTTATGTGGTCGGAGATGATTCCTTCTCTGCGTTACAAACATCGTGACAATTTTAATATACCCTCTGCTAGGGTATAAAAATTGTATAAAATAATTTTTTTTGACCAAGAAATTAAATTTTCGACAAATTTTGACTTTGATAACCCATAGGTAAGCATCTAGTAGGCATAGCACCTCTTTCTAACATAGGTTTCTTGGGTTGAACAATTATGTATCGTTTGCCATTTAAAATATTCAATTATCTCATTCGGTTCAAAAGTTATAATTTTTGAAACGAAAAAACTCATATACTATATACTCGGCTATACATCTAGGTATACATATTCTTGATCAGCATCAACAACCGAATTGATTTAGCCCTGTCAGTCTGTCCATCCTAGGTTAGAACTGTTTTCGAGTCCATCAAATGAACTCTAAACAACACGTACATTTAAAATTTCTAAGAATTGCTGGACAGAATTAATTTTTCTATGAATGATATGAATGGATCAATTTTTTAAAACTTAACTTAATTAAAAGATTAAGAAACTCTTGAAAGGAACTCTTGTATTTGAGAAACTTTCGAGGTGTTGTAACAGCTCGGTTGTGTAATTTTGATCTTTGTGCTTGAGATCTTTAAACAATTTTTTTTTTAATTCTCATATTTAAATTAAAACATTGGTTGTGTGTGTGTTTATACATATAAACCCACCCAATATTCTCTAAACACGGCAGCTGTTGAAATTTTATCGTTTTTTAAAAGTCATGCCGCTGCTGCTGATAACGTTTCCAGTGTTTGCATAGAAATCTGTCATGCTAGGACCTCCCTTATGTTCACGGCTTGTTGGTTTGGCCAGGCACACGTGTTCCATTAGGTTAGATAAAAAAGCTCCCTACAATTATACAACTTTACTGTATGTTTATGCAAATATGTAAATTAGACTAACAAAAAGGCGAGGCGAGAGTTACGCACGCGCAGCCGAGCTAGGCAACTGGGTTGGGCACGTTCCTAAAAAAAAAAAAAAAATAAGTATAAAAGGCAACCCCTGCTGCCAGATAGCGGTACATCAGAACAGTACCAGCTGCTGCTGCGCCTGTTTTTGCCAAAAAACGAGTTTATCCTTATCCAAGTCAAGGCTCGCGTTCGCGTGCCGCATGCCGTCAGCATTGGCCTCACCCCGCCACACTTTGAGCTCATTTCGTTGCTCATAAATAACGCAAAACAATAGACCAGGCAAATGCAATGATCCCCAGGTATTTTTCACGTGTTTGGCACGTTTCACTCGATTTTCCGGTTCTCGATTTCTCTAGTTCTCTCTCTCTGTCTCTATAATCCTGCCAAGGCGCACGCGGCGCTTCCCCCTTTTTGTGATAAATTGGGCTTTAAAGCGGGTACTGGGGTCCAAGGGCATTTGACAAATGGCCCAAGCAACTTGCCTGGACAGCTGAAAGTTTCTTGCATGCAATTGATGAGTATAAATCTTCATCTTCAAGCCCCCAGAATCTGTTTTGGTTTACTTATTTATCAAAGTGGAGCAATTACATTAACTTGCATTGTATTTGCTGTTGTTAGAACATGAGACAAAATGGTGGAACTTTTAGTGCATTTAACGAAAAAGAGCTTTAAGATATAGTTAAAATATTAATAAGCTGAAAGAATTGAAAATTTTACTTAAACTAAATACAAACTCGGATTTATTTTACTAAATTTCGCTCCAGGCAGGTCTAAAACGGTCCCAACACTGTTTTTAACATTATTTTTCCCGACACTGTTTTCTAACATTGTTTTCCAACACTATTTTCAAACATGATTTTCAGCATAGTTTTCCAACACTATTTTTCAACTATATTTTTTTACTTTGTTTTCAAACACTATTTTCCAACACTATTTTATAACTCTGTTTTCAACACTGTTTTCCAATATTGTCTTCCAACAATATTTTCCAACACTGTTTTCCAACACTATTTTTCAACTCCATTTTTTAACTCAATTTTCAACACTGTTTCCAACATTGTCTTTCAACCAGGGATTAATCCCGAAACGAATATCGGTTCCGGTACCGGTTCCGGTACGTACCTAAAAAGAGAATATCGGTTAAAGGTTCTATTTCGGTTTTCGGTTCCGATACGGTACTTAGATTTTTATTTTGGTATACCGTTGCGTACCGGTAAAAGTATAATTTTTGTAATATTAAAAATGTTTAATTATTTCCAGATATCCAAAAAAAAATAATGGATGTAATATAGATAAAAAATTTTTTCTTAGAAATGCCATTCAAAAAAGTTTTTTTTTTAAATATACCGATTTCTAGCCTTATTTATTTTTGGACGAACAATTTCGCAATTTCTACACTCAGAAAAAATCTAGGAATTCTCTATTCTTATCTTTGCTTTGCTTTCATTAAGTTTTTTTTCAAATATTTAAACAGCGTTTGTTTAGGGCGATTTTTTTAAATTTTTTCTTAAATTTATATCATTATTTTTTTCACATTTCTACATTCAAGGGAGGATTTTTTTAAGTCATAGAAATCCTTTACATTTTATTAGATATTTATCAAAGAATAGTTTTTCCATTTTTACAATTTTTTTCCTATCTCTTATGTATCTTAGAAAGAGAATACGATTCTGGATATTCTTTAAGGGCGAATTTATAAAATGTTATACTCTTTTCTGAGTGTATATATTGCTATTTTACCAGGTGACTATATATATAATATATAATCATAAATCAATGAAATAAATAATAAGAAACCAAAATAATACCGGAATTAGCGTTTTGGTATGGTTCCAGTTTTTTCGGTTCCTATTATAACGGTTAACGGTTTTCGGTTTTAAAAAAAAATTTTAATATCGGTTCCGGTATCGATACCGGTAGCTGGATTTAAACGGTTTATTTCGGTTAACGGTTCCGATTACGGTATTATTCCCCGATTTGAACCCATTCTATAAAACTAGGGTCCAAAATAGTTCTTTATAAGCTGGTACAATACTCAAATATCAGGTATATCAGCTCTAAAAAACACAAAAACAGTTGGATACATAAAATCTGCCCTAGCTTTACCCGACATAAAATTTCCGAAATATTAAACCAGATTTTTTTGGAAAGCGAAATTTGTTTAAAATCCAGAAACTTCATTTGTAAAATTTATATTATTAATTTACAAACATTTCTATATTTAAGCAAGGAGTTTTCTAAGACTTAGAAATCCTTTACATTTAATTAGTTATGCCTTACATATCTTAAAAGAAATTCTAGATTCTAAGCGCATATTAGAAATTGTATTCTTTATCCTTTACTTATATTTTTAGAAGATAATTCTATTGAATATTTCAACTAGAAACCGAAACAGTACCGGTATTAAAGTTTCGGTATGGTTCCGGGTTTTCGGTTCCTATTATAACGGTTAACGGCTCTCAAAAAAAATGTATACCAACAATATTTTCCAACACTGTTTTACAACACTATTTCATAACTCTGTTTTCAACACTGTTTTCCAACATTGCCTTCCTACAATATTTTCCAACACTGTTTTACAACACTATTTCATTAATCACGGAATTTAAACAATTTTCAATTTAAGTTTTAATTTTGAAAAAAATATTGTTGATCATTCTTAAATCACAATGTAAATTATAAAAATGTAAAAAATAAAAAAAAAACATTTTAAAAATGTTTTACCTCAAAGCCTCGTGAGTGTTAACCACACTGACACTTTTTATTTCGTGCTTGGTCCGTGCCTTGTCGTGCTTTAGCAACTTTTCGCCCCGCTTTTTCAGTCTTAAGCAAATCAAATGCGATTTGAACGCTTTTCCAATTTTTAATGCAGAAATCGCACGCCAAGCATTGACAGACGGTTAGTAGGTGGTTCGAGTTCAGGATGAGGGCCATATATCGTAATTGGCTTTTCTTAGTACTCGGTTCGATCATAGGCATACGTCTCAGCGATGTTGTTGAATATATTGTACTCTCAGTGGAGAATCGCTTAATAATAAAAACAACACCTCGTTTTCCGGTGGCCACAGAGGAGCATCTACACAAGTGGCTGAAGCATGAGACGCGTATTCTCTGCCTAGTGCTAACCCAGCCCAAATCTCATGCCACCAAAGCGGCCAAGGTGAAGAGCACTTGGGGTGCACGTTGCGACAAATTGATCTTTATCAGCAGCGAAGAGGACAAGGAAATGGGAATATTGAAAATGAATGTCACCGAGAATCGAAAGAATTTGTATGCCAAAGTGCGAATGGGTTTGAATTATGTGTACGAGCATCATTTGCATGACTACGATTGGTTCCTCAAGGCGGATGATGACACGTAAGTCGGAGTAAATCAGTGATGGGCAACCCTTTCAATAGACAGACAAACATACGAAAGCTACATCAACAAAAAGCTCAGTTTTATGTGAATGTGGCCTTTGTATGGCCATGTTCAGCAGAGGAACTTGCTCCCTGATCAATGATATATTTCTTAGTAATTCACGTAGCCTACTTTTCCTCTTGTATTTAATATGATATTTACATGGAGCTTTTCCAAATGTCAATTTAACAAGACCTCCCAAAAGTATGCTTCATATGATCAGTGATCAAATGTCTCTGCTGAACGCGCCCAATATAAAACATTTGATTTTATTTTCATCTTCCATCAACTTTCTTAGCTATGTCATAATGGAGAATCTGCGCCTATTTCTATATCCCTTTGATCCCGAGGCATCGATGTTTTTTGGCTGTCGTTTTCTGGCGCGTAATACCCAGGGTTTTATGTCTGGCGGCGGCGGCTATGTTTTGAGCCGAGATGCTTTGCGTCGCATAAATCTCTTTGCCTTGAATAGCACCACCAGCTGTCGGCTTAAGCCAGCCCCTGAGGATGTAGAAATAGGCAAATGTCTACAAGATGTGGGTGTGGTGGCTGGTGATTCAAGAGATAATTTAGGACGTTATCGTTTTCTGCCCCTGAGTCCCAGATCCCTGATGCCACAGGTGCCGCGCGGCACTTGGCTGGAAAGATACTTTTTTCACAAACCAAATGTAAGTGACCAAGTATAGAAAATACCTGATCCATCATTTGACATATTTTTTTTACAGTTCAGCGATTGTTGTTCCAATTCAGCCATATCTTTTCATTATATTCAAGATTTTGAATTTGATATTTTTGAGTTTTTTCTATATTATTTTCGAGTCTTTGGTCTCTCAATGCCTCAGAGACAATTGCCGGCACGTATGAGCTTTAAGCAAATGCATCTACAATTGCAATCTTGGGCCAATGAAATCTCCGACAATAAGAACACCAAATGGACTACCAAAGCTAAGCCTATGAAGAGTGCTGTCAGAATTGTGACCCCAATATTGCGCAAGACGACCGCGAAGATTGTGCCAAAAACTATAACTAAGATTGCTCCAAAAACTGTACCTAAACTTAAAGATAAACCTAAAGCTAAGCCGAAACCGAAGGCTGTTCCGGCAACCAAAGCTGCTTCTCTACCTAAAGCAGCTCCGGCTCCCAAAGCTCTTGCGAAACAAAAGGTTGCTCCTGCCGATCTACTTAAAATTATTGAGCCATCTAAGGCTAGAACAAAAAATAGGATCAAGGATAAAAAACCACTTAAAGCTAAGACGCATAAACATAAGCATAAGCAAAAGAACCCCAAGGTATAAATATATACTTTATAAAACCTTTAAATAAAAGTTTTAAGAATCGTCTAAGGCTGGGATATCGTAATAATTTTTCAGGCCTTTATGTTGTCATGTTTTCAATGTCAAATGACAAGCTATACACAATAAAAACATGACAACATGAAAAAAATGAGAGCAACTGGCGTTTTCATGAATAACACCGGTTGTACCATATAAAAATATGGAACCACAGATAATAGATTTATATATAATTTTGAACGAAGGATTTAAAAATGTTTAATATTGAAACCAGCAAGTTTTAGCCGGATCAGCCATACATTCAAGTTGGAAAGAACTTGAGGAATGTCGTTTATGAAAAGATTAAACAAAACTGGGCCAAGATGGCTAAATCGCACTCGCTGGGAGCGAATAACCAAATATGAAAGACCCACTAAGCAAAGTTTCTGAAGAAATTGATCGTGATTTACCGAATCAAAGGCTTCACTTAAGTCCGTGTAAGTCACATCACATAAATGCTGTAGTTAGGAAGTGATTATCTGCTTGAAAAGCTTAGGGATTGCAGAAAGTTTACAAATTCCTTTTGTAATAAGTTATCTAAGACCTGGACCCCTTTTTATGAACAGGAATTATATACGACTCCTTCCAAGATGGGAGCAAAAAACGAATATTCAAATTTGTTTAAGAAAATCATATAAAATTTCAATTTAAAAATTTGATTCAATAATGAAAGATTGTATGTATATAGCTGATTACTTTTTACTGCAGCGAAATTATTTGATTTGTTTATAACTCAACCTTCATTCGATGGTTCAATAAGTAATGAAGTTTTAAATATATACCTTGAAGATTTGAACTATCTATCTTTAAAATTGTTCGAGATATGAGTTTTTTTTTTTAATTTGAGCGGGTGACAACTCTTCTATCGGTTATCTGATCGGGATCGATTAATAATGATGCGTAGAATAAATTTATAGAAGTTATTTCTATTGAGAAAAAAAAAAATTAAAAAAAAACCACAAAAAATTTATTTCTTTATTGGAAAATGGCATGCAAAATCTGGCTTTTTTTTCTAAAAACTGATTAGTTGCCGATAAAAGCCTTAATAACGCCCAAATCAGTCATCGGATTAAAAAGTTTTGTATGTACGAATAATTAATAGCACATTCAGTTGCCTTTCAAGAAAATTTATCCGTTTCGAAATCACTGAAGGTATCAACATTATTCTAAAGCTATTTTTCTTCCCAATCGAAAATCTAACTTTTTCGCAATTTCTCGAAAACGGTCCACTTACAAAATTTTGATTTTGATTTTCGGACTCAGCAAATGGTTTTACATGGATCGGCTGCCAAATGCTCGGGATCGCAAAATATTTTATTATTTGTAAACTATTGTTATCAACACAAAATCTGCAGTAGATTTTCACATTTTTCTAAATGTAAGAACATAACATTCTTAAAATTAAAAATCATATTTTTAGATTTGGGGACTTATTTGAGAAATTTCATTTCTTGAATTGAAATTAACATATTTCCAACGTTTCTACTTTTGAAAAACAAATATGTAGTTCGAGGGTTTTTTTAAACCGTTTTTCTAAACGTTTCAAATTTGATTAGCACCTTTATTTAAAAGTAAAACATTTCTAAATATAAATTTTTTTTTAATTTTAAGTATGATCTGAACCAAAGCATAGTTTTGCTTCTTTAAAAAAAAAGGCCTTCTTTCTATAAATATATTTTATGAAATAATTCTGATTTTTTAAATGTAAGATTGTTTTTTGAAATAATCATAAATCAATAGGATATATAATCAGGGATGCAAACCGTTCAGAAATAAGGAGTGGTTCGGTTCTGTGGTTCACAGAGAATTTAAACCATCGGTTCGGTTCAAAATGTGGTTTTTGTAGCAATCCGAACCGCGGTTTTGGTTCGGTTCAGTGGTTCACGGTTAATATATAATTTCAGAATTTTCAAAAATAAAACTTGCGATATTTCGCATTAATTTTTGAAATGGATTTCTTAGGAAGCATTAAAATAACTTCGATTCGGAATAGGTTCGGTTCGGGTACGAACCAGTGTTTTGGGTTCGGTTCAGGTAGTGGCGATAAAAATATAAAAACTTGTTTTTACAATAATTTAACGAAAATATTTTGATCACTATATTATATTATATAATGGTTTAATAATATATTAATGTTCTGTTCATAAAATAAAAAGATATGGATTGATTATAGTCGGATATTTCGTCGAGCGTTATTCATTGAATTAATTATAAACTAATAGAAGAAACAGATTTAGTGTGAAAGTGACAAGTAGAAGAATAATTTTTAAAGACCTTTCAAATTATTAAATTATTTTCGACCAGAGAACATGGACAATTTTCGAAGGAATCTGTAACATATTGATAGATTTATATTTGAAATCGGTCATTTTATTTCTTAACCTGTAAGTCAGTCGAAAGTCTAAAGTTAAATTTTAAATAAACATATCGAGAAATTCTTCGGCTGAAAACAATTATTAATATCGTGTTCCGAATAGAGGTGGTTCGGGTTCGGTTGAGACAAAAATGGGTTCGGGTTTTGGTCCGGATCGGTTAACGGTTCCGAGTATTATTCCTAATTATATTCATATTATAACAAATATTCAAATTTGTTTAGAAAAATCATATAAAATTTAAATTTAGTTGTTATTTTAAAATTATAAAAAAAAACTATTTTTAAAATTGCTAATAAAAATGTATCTCTTAATAAATTATATTTTATTTCTAAAATTATTTTTAATGTAATTTATTTAATTTAGATTAAATATTTTGTGTACGAACTGAACAACAAAATGCATCAACATTTTGTTAGTGAATTGTTGGTTTTTTTCAGATTTGTTGTTGAAAACGGCAAACTGACAGCGACGACATCTTCAGCATTCACTCGGTGACTCATTATTGATGCGAATCACAAACGAAAACTTGTTTTCTGACGCTGCCTCTTTGATTCGAGCGCGAGGGAGTTGGTGAGCTGTGTTGTCGTAGTAAGGTAGTAATACCCCCAGTTGCCCATCAGCTGGTGGCCAGGTGTGACACCACTGAAATGCATTCACTCTCTCGGCAAATGTCACCCAGTTGACGCTTAAAATGTATCGAAATATTTTGTGCCTGATAGTGGGCCTGATCATAGGTATCAGATTGACGGATCTATTCGATTATATGCAGCTAACGAATGAGGAAAACGAGAGTACAGTGTTTGTGGGCAGTGAAACGCCACCAGCCACGCCTCAGCTGGCCGAAACGGATGTAGAGTTGGCCGCCTGGCTGCATAATGAGACAAGGGTATTGTGTTTGGTATTGACCATGCCCGAATCACATAAGACCAAGGCAGCCATGGTGAAAAGTACCTGGGGTAAACGTTGCAATAAGCTGGTATTTCTGAGCAGCGAGGATGATCCGGAATTGGGTGCAGTGAATCTAAATGTCACCGAGAATCGAGAGAATTTGTATGCCAAAGTGCGACTGGGCCTGGCCTATGCCTATCAGCATTATGGAGAGGACTACGATTGGTTTCTCAAGGCGGATGATGATACGTAAGTCTGCTGAAAAAAATGATACTAAAAATGTTTAAAAAAAATTTATTTCCTACTTCTTCTTTCAGCTATGTGATCATGGAGAATCTGCGCTTATTCCTGTATCCCTATGATCCTGAGGCTGCTGTTTACTTTGGTCATCGTTTTCGTACAAATTTCCCGGAAGGTTATATGTCCGGGGGAGCTGGCTATGTGTTGAGTCGTGATGCCTTGCGTCGTTTAAATTTATTTGCCTTCAATAATACAAAATTTTGTCCTTTGAATCATTTCTCAGAGGATAGACAATTGGGCATTTGCTTACGAAATGTGGGCGTGGTGGCTGGAGATTCACGCGATCTACAGGGTCGCGAACGTTTTCTGCCCATGTCACCGAAACATCTTATGCCCACAATACCAGCGACCACTTGGCTGCACAAATACTTTTTCTATGACCATAATGTAAGTGTGTTTTATGTGTTTTATTGAATTTATTAACAATTCTGTCATTTCTTTCAGTCCAGTGATTGCTGCTCGGATTTGGGCATCAGTTTTCATTATGTCAAAGAATTTGAATTTGAGTTCTATGAGTTCCTTTTATATCATTTTCAAATCTTTGGCAGTACATACCCAGAGGGGCAGTTGCCAGCTCGCTTGGACTTTCAACAAATGCAAGAACAATTGGATTTTTGGTCCCAAGAAAGAAGTTGGAGAAGTAATTGAATTGCCGAAATCGTAGCTGCTTAGTAAAATCTATGGACTCTGATTAGATGTAAGGCTTTATTTAAAGCATATATAAATATTTTTAAAAAGAAACTTAGTTATTTGTATGCCGTTTAAACTTTGGTTATAAAATGTTACATTTTTACAGCAGCTTTAATATTTACTCATTGCACTTGTCTGAGAAATCATGATCAAAATTTTTGGTTTTAGTTTTTAACTTCACTTTTTTTGGTGCATTTCAAAATAAAATTATATTAAGCAAAGGTATACAGTAAATATCGGTTTTACGATAAATACTAGATATGTATCTAAAAATTAATCACAAATTTGATATAAAAATGCCTAACGTTTGTATGCGAATAGCTTATAAGTAAATATATTGAAATTTTGAGCATTCGATGGTAAAAATTTATTATTTTGAAAAGTAATAAAGAGCGAAGCGAGAAAAAAAACAATACAAAATAATTTATCAAAAAGAAACTAATACAGAAAAATGGAATTGTCGATGATTAAGGGAATAAATTTAAAATATGGTTCAAAAAGGGAGCGTAAAACAACGATAATTTAAAAAAAAAATAAAAAAAAATAAAAAAAGGAAATGGAGACACTATTAGGGCAAAAAAAACAGAAAAAAAAAAAAATAAAAGAAAAAAAAAAAAAAAAAATAATGAAAAAAGAAAATGAGTGAACACAACAAACAAAAAAGAAAAGAGAAAAAGTAAGAAAGAAAAAAAAAAAAAAGAGGAGATAGAAGAATAAAAAGAAAAAAAAATAGATGTACAAAGTAGAAAAAAAAGAAAAAGAGAAAAAAATAAAGTAAAAAAAATTAAAGAAAAAAGAAAATAGTAAGAATACATAAAAATATATAAAATAAGGAAAAAAAAAAAAGAAGTTTAGAAAAAAGAAAAAAAAAAAAAATAAGAAAAAAAAGAAAGAAAAAAAAAAAAAAAAAAAAAAATAAAAAAAAAAAATAAAGAAATAACAATTCCAATAGAACTATTTTTATGAAAATAAATTTTTTAAGTAATTCAATATTTTTTTTAAATTTATTAATTGAAGTTTTTTAAAACATATTAATAAATTAAAAAAATTAAATTTTTATTTCAAAAGCAGTGTATTCAAATAGAATTAGGATATGTTGACCTAAAAGAAATCAAAAATTTTTTAACGTCCTGAATTTTCACCGTCAAAAGTTATGATTTTAATAAGAAACGACGTGGTTTTCCCATCGCAACAAAAGACTGGACAAAATAACAAATCAAGAAGTGATAATTATAAACTATTTGTATTATTTTGTTCGTATGGAGATAAAGATGTTACAAGGGAAGTCAATATTAAAATCTTTTAACCAAATCACAAAAATTTAATTATAAATCTCATGTAGAAAAAAAAAATAAAAATAATAATTAAGAAACGTTGTAATACTGAACAAAACAAATATATATTTAAAAAGTGATAAAAAATTATAGTAAATTAAAAGTAAATTTTTTAGCAAAAGTCGTGAGTAAAAAAATCAATTTAAAATAGAGGAGAAAGATCGAATTTAATTAAAAAAAAAAACAAAAATGTAAAAAGATTCAAATTAAATATTATTATATATATCGGAGCAAAGTAGGAACGGTTGTGGAACGAACCCCAGAGTAGGTTACGAACCGAAAAGAGGTTTTAATAACAATTGTTCAAATGTCCACTTATATTCTCAAAGGATTTAATAAACAAAATCCAAATCCCAAATGGAAACGGGACAGAAAATAATACACACTTTAAACCAGGAATTTATCCCGAAACGAATGTAGGTTTCGGTACGTACCGTGTTAAGATTTTCGGTTTTGAGATTAATTTGGCTTTCGGTTCCCATCTAGGTACCCTAGATTTTTATTTCGGTATACCGGTACGAACCGGTACAAGTTTTGTTTATTAATGGATGTCATAGAATTCAAAAACTGTGTTCTAAAAATATGCCACATAAAATATATTCTCTATTCTTTTTCTTCATTTTCTTCACTATCTGACACGTAAACTTAGAAATATCAGGGTAAATTGTAAGTTTACTATAATATAGCTCATAATACGCTGGTAAAATACTCAAAGGGATATATCAGGTCTAAAAATCACAAAACAGTTGAAAACAAAAAACTGCCTTAGCTTTTTACACGACATTTTTATACGTTTATCATATTTCAAAATCTTAATACAAAAATTCTTTAGGCCAAAATTTTATTAAACTCCAAAAACTTCAGTTCTTAACAGGGCTGCAAACCCGATTTTGACAGGGGTTCGGTTCGGTTCGAACCCACCCTACCGGGGGTTCGGTTCACAACCGGTTCCAAATTGAGAACCGTTCCGGTTCGGGTTCGGGTTCCAGATAGCATTTTATATATTTATGTACATAATAAATAATTTAATAGAAAATGCCTTAAATACGCTGCCTGATGGCTTGGAAGTCAAGCACATAAGGATCTGTCTTGAATGTTGTAGTATGTTTAGAAGAGTTAAGCGATGAACTGCACCACAGCGAAAATCATTTTCACGTAGTGGGATTGCTGACAATTTTGTGGTAAGAAACTCAAAACAGCCACCCAAAATAAGAGATGATTACAGTATAGTAACTGTGATTGACCATATCAGCGTAACTGTAATTAAGTCACAGTGACTGCAGTCATCAAATCACACTGTTACTTCAAATATGCAGTCACTGTGTGATTTGATGATTGCCAGTGACCGTGACTTAATCACAGACACGCGGGTTGTCTCATCCCTAACTTATAGTGTGGATGAACACGTTCATTTCCGAGAATTCAGTCAGAATTATTTTTTCTACAAATGGGACCGCTTTGGCTGGCATATTGAGAGTGAAATGCTAAAAGAACTTTATTTGTGATTTTGTTAAAAAAAAAATGAAGATATTTAAATAAAAGTGCAACTTTCCCTTGTATTCACAGTGCCATTGTATCTCCATACGAACAAAATAATACACAGAAATACGGTTTTAGCAGGCAACCAATTGACAGACTTGCTCTGAGGTTGTGTTATTTTGTCCAGTCCTTTTTTCGGTCAAAAGTACATATTTTTCCAAAATATTAAGGGAGGGTTCTCGTGATTATTTTTAATAGGGGTTCGGTTCCCGTTTATTAAACCGGTAAGCCTGGTTCTTAATGTTATATTATCATTTTTCTAAAAATTCTATATTAAAGGGAGAATTTTTTTAAAAGAAGAAAATAACCTACATAGCACTATCTGTCACATAAACTAATAAATAACAGAGTAAAACTTAGTTTTATCTAACACATAGCAGCTATTTAGTATTTTAGAAATCGGTCCTTAGAAATATATTTATCAAAGAAAGTTTTTTCGCTTTTTAGAATTTTTTTTTTCCACATCTTTTATATCTTAAAACAAGTAAGAAAGTCGGTCAACCTCGACTGTAATATACTCTGTACCTGTTGGTTAAAGTTGGTTTATAACTAATAAATTTAAAGTATGGGCAGAAATAAACTGTATAAGTGCTGCCCATCACGACTGCGGCCAGTGTTACCCAACGTAATTATTTGATTTGCTTATAACTCAAGTATAGTTCATCTAATCGAGAAACGGTGAAAGATAGATCGATAAGTAATGATGGTTAAAACTATGTCTGGAAGGTTCGAACTTTCTATCTTTAAAATTGTGGGAGACTTGAGGTTTTTTTAAATTGCGGGTGTGGTAACTCTACTATAGTTCATGTGAACGGAAAACGATGTATGGGGGCTTGATAAGTAATGAAGATTAAAATATATGTCTAAAAGGTCCGAACAATTTAACTCAAAAATTTTTTAAGATATGATTTTTTCCCCGCAAAAGAAACTTGATGTAAGTATACGAATTAGATGTTCCATACACTTTAAACCTCTTACTTTTACGTTCTCTGAAATCTGTGAGCTCATACGAACAGACGGACAGACAGAAAAACATGGCTATATAGACGCAGCTGGGCATTTCCATTATGTCGAACGGAACCGTCGAGCATTCAAAATAAACTTTTATTTTGTCAGAAGGCTTAGCTTATAGCTCTTAATTAACCGTATAATTGGTGCTAATTTGATCAATTTTTACTTTTCAAGATAATTGCAAAAAAAACCATGTCATTCGCACGGGACAAAAACAGATGTTGTTTTCGCCACCAACAATTTAAAAGGCCATTTCAGCGAATCCTGAGGCCATATTTCAATGGGTTAAATTTAAGAATGTTGTGCATTGATGTCACTTCAAAATGGTTTTGATTTTACACAAAAAAATACTTATATTTTTTTTAATTCAATTTTAAGCAGGGACCGTAACTGTTATAACTTTTTGGATAAAAATTTTGAAATAACAATTATTTTCAAATTTTTAAATAAAAATTAAAAAATATCGTTATTCTATGATTTTTAAATCAAAATTTTGTTTTAACAGTAAAGCTTAATTTTTAGATAAAAATTTTTAATAACAGTTAAAAATTTTTTTATTATAAAAATTTTAATTTTTGTATTTTTATAATAAAATTATTTTTAATTGTTTTGAAAAATTTTATTATAAAAATTTTTATAAAAATTACTAATCTAGTAGGTTTGAGTAAATCTTGTATCCTTCTATCAAAAACATTATAATATTTACTAACGCCTACTAGATTAGAAATTTTTATAAAAATTGTATAATAAAAATTTTAAACATAAAATTTTAATAGAATTACAAAAAATAATTCAAATTTATAAAAAATATAACTGTTATTCAAGATTTTTATATAAAAATTAAAATTACTATTAAAAGAATTTGTATTAAAAATTATAAAATAACAATTTCAAAATTTGTTTGTGAAACAAATAAAAATTTATTCCATTTTAGGACTCGCCATTCAAAATTATGAAGATTCATGTACACCATTTCACCAGGGGATCCATTTTTCGTGGAAATTTTTTTCACTTCCATAACTGTTATTTTCGGTCCCTGATTTTAAGCACTTTCGCACGGGACATGTCGCACAAAACAATTTTTTCAAACATGAAAATTATGATCTTTCTGTTGCTTTTTGACGAAATTTTATATAAGCCAGCTTAGTAAAAATGTTTTTAAGTCAGCAGAAAATGTTAATGTTGTTAATTTTTACATAAAAAAAATTATCAAAAATATTGAATCGCCCTTCAAGTTTTTTTTCTCCGACTGCAACTCTCTCTCTCTATTTAGATTTAAATAATTAAAAAGTATGATTTTAAAAAAATAAATCATTAAGGTAAGAAAAATTGTTTAATTTTACAGTTACGATGTCGCACGGGACCAACTTTTTATGAGTCCCAAAATCACAAAACATCTTATTTTTTAAGAAAGGTTTTTTTTTTAAATTAAATTGTAATAAAAATCTTAATTTTTACTCAATATTGGATAAGCTTTCCGCATGTACTTTCGACGCACTAATAAAAATTTTGTTTCTCAATGTCGCACGGGACATCGAAATTTGCTTAAATGCAATGTTTTTATTGATTTTTGCAATCGCATAGTCTCTTATGCAGAAGCCAGTTTGGCTGTCGCCTAGTGTTATTTTTAACATCACCCGTAAGAGCATACAACATTTCACATTATTTAGTTGATTTTTTTAAGGTTTCGTTTTTTTTTTTTTTAAACCGGTTTGGGGCGTGCTTATACTGACCTACACTTTGTGCCCAGAAAAAAATTGGCAACACTCTCTTGCACACTTTTACTCTCAATTAAATCCGCCCAACCAATACACAAAGATCGCTTAGATTGTGGTAATGAAATTATTTATTTTATTGCTAGTTAATAATTTTTCATTTCTTTTTGTATAACATATTACAAATTGGATGCAGTATGTGGACTAAGTTATTTCGCTTTTTTTCTCTCTCTTTTTGTTATGGGTCTAATGTCTTGTTATTCGTTTTATATAAATGTTTATATGAATATATATATATATATATATATGTAATCAAAAAATTGCTATTTCTCTTTTCACTGTGGTTTGCTCTCTTCTGTCGTTCGTATAAGAAAATAATTACAAAAAAAAAACCATTTGACAGTATTATGTATGTAGGTCTACTTATTAGGTAATATGTTTTTGTTTTTTTTTTTTTTGTTAAACATTTAGTAAGTGCACTTGCCAATTCTTGTTTACTTTTACTTTCCCTCGTTTCCTTTTTTAAATCATAATAAACAAAAATTGTCAAGCAAAAATCAAAATACAACAATTAATCGGGTCTTAATTATGATTTAGTTAGTTACACAGCCTTAGAAACTACTTAAAAACTAAAAACATAAACTGTAACTGTAGCGCCAAAAAGCTGATTAAAATGTGACCACACAATAAAAGAAATCAATTTTTGTAAGGGGAAATTGTAAAAATATAATAAAATAAATTGAAAATTTAACACGGGATAAACGTTGGGGGGGGGGGTATTCCAATACATTATGTATACTTTATATATATGTAGGTAATAACAATTAAATGAAAAAAAATAATATATATATATAATATGTTACGTCTTTAGTTGTAATTTCTAGTTGTAGCCCTAGTTATATGAAGGACAACTGCCTGGATTACTACAAATGAATGTGTGACCCCAATAACTTGTTTCTGCTTTTGAGCCGAATAACCTAAAGCCACATTTTAGAAAAGGTTGCTCTAAAATATTGCTTTAATTCAGCGGTGGGCAACATTTTGATTGTGTGCGTGAAGCTACAAGTTAGATGCGGATTTTGTTTATTTTCAGCTGGAATTTTATCCCAGTTTTAAAGAATCTTTTGGGTTTGGGTTTTTATTTTGCCTCTTCAACACTTTTATCCTGGCCTACTAGGATTAAATTCCAAAAATCCGCTATCTAATGATTAAACAGTTGCCGCTTTTCGGCTCGCAAGCCACTGAAGTGCCCCTCACTTTAGTGTCTAAGTTTCAACAGAAGATTTCAAGTCCCTCTAGGTACACAGCAGTTCCTTTTTCTAGTTTTTGTTATGAAAAAATATACCATCTTACTTCCTGCCTGCTGATATAAATTGAATTTATTTATGTTTTTATATGGTTTTAGCTTGGCTTTAAACTACATAGACTAACGCTTATTGTTTTTTTGTTGTTTTTTTTTTTTTTTCGTTTTTTCTTTTGCTTTTTTATAGGAACCTATTTTGTAACTAGCCCTGCTTTGAGGCTTACAAAAATGTGTTTATAATGTTTGCTATTTAAATGGCTTACAATTAGTTCATATTTTTGTATAACATCAAAATATATATATATATATGAATATTATACGTTTTACTTTAACCTTCTACCGCACAATTTTTTTTTCCCTGTTACAAAAATTTTCTTTATATTAAATACAAAACTTAAATTAACAAAATTTATATAATTGATATTTTTTTTGTTTGCCAGAATTTTGAAACATTGTATACACCTTTCGTTATTGTTTTCGATATAGAGATTTTTTTTTTTTTTTTTGATTTTATAATTTGTTTAAGAAATTTTAACATTGGCACAATAATTATAGTTAATATGTATATATATATATAAGTATAGCATTAGAAAATATATGTATATGCTTGTTTTTATTTAGTTATATCTAAACCAAAATGATATTGTTAAATGTATAAACTAGTATGATTGATTAGTTTTAGTTCTTGACCCAAAAAAATAATTATATATATATATCCAGAATTGAAATCGAATCATTTGAGAAACTAGAGACCAAAAGCTTAGAGAAGAAAGTAGTGAAAAGTTAAACCCAGGGACCCTAAATAAGGATAACTTTGTAATAAAATAGTCCTATTGCAGGAAGAATTTTGAGAGTATAATTTAAGTTGGGTAATAAGCCTTTAAATAGGAACAATATTATTCCTATATTAGGTCTTAAGGCCTCTTTCCAGATGACATAAAAATGAATTTCGTTACAATACTTCATATGAATAGAAACCTTTTTTGGAAAGCTATAAAAGCTGAATGGTTTTAAAAAGCTGTCTTATTTATATGAAGCATAGTGGCTGCTAAATAAATTGTTATGTCATCTGGAATGAAACCTTTATACTCGATTTTGAAAAATCAATCAAGTAAGTGTGTTAGTTATTTAGTATTTATTCAATGCCACTTAAATTTTGGGACCCTGAAAGTAACAATTTCCCTATAACACCCAGTATAAGAACAATATAAGAAGAATATAAGAACAATATAAGAGTTATTACCCAAATCTAGAATAATTCCTTTGCAAGTACTTTGAGATTTTACAGTAACACCCAGTATTAGAACAATATAAGAAGAATATAAGAACAATATAAGAGTTATTACCCAACTCTAGAATAATTCCTTTGCAAGTACTTTGAGATTTTACAGTATTCCTCTCCAGTCCTGCCTATTTAGCATTATTTCCCGTCAGATTCAACTATTTTGTAAGGTCCAAACCCGGAGCCAGCATTATAAGTTATTTTTAAAATATTAGTTGCCATTTTTTAGTCATTTAGTCATTAAATTTTGCCATTTCTATGCATTTTCATCCACACTATTTCTCTCTAATAATAACACTGTGATAGTTTTTTTTTCAAAAAATAAAAAAGACATGACCAACTTGAACGGTTTTCCCCTAATTCGGGCCTTAGGAATCGAACTGCATTATTACTTTTTTGAGTTATAACGATGGTTACATAGAAAAAATTTTTTTAAAGTTTTTTTACGAACCAAATTTTTTTTTCTTAATTTCAATAATATGATATATTATTCTCTTGAAATCTAAATCAATAGATTTTAATGTCCTCTAATTTAATACATTCACAATACATTTTCGATATCATTGCGCTTTTAAAAGTTATAGATTAAAATCTAAAAAAAATTACAAAAATTTTTTAAATAATTTTTATTAGCAAAATGACTTTAAATTATTAAATATTTAATGAGAAATCAAGTTATTGTTGGAAAAAAAAAGAGAAGACATTAAAAAATAATTTTATTGCGTTTTTACTTTGGAAATTTAAAATAATTTGTTGTAAAAAATTTTATCTAAAAAAAGGTTGCAATTATTTTAGTTTTTGGAACATAACTTTTGAAAGCGCAATGATATCGCAAATCCGTAAATTTAGTTAATTAGAGGACATTTAAATCTATTTATTCAGATTTCACAAGAATCAGGTATAATTATTTTATAATTTAGAAAAAATTTTAACTTGATGAAAAACTTTAAAAAAAATTTTTTTTTGAAGCCATCGTTATAACTCATAAAACTAATAATGCAGTTCGATTCCTTGGGCCCAAAATAGGGGAAAACAGTTAAAGTTGGTCATGTCTTTTTTTTTTTGACTTGCACAATTTCAAGTTAAACTATGCCATAATCATTTTGTTTAAGTGAAAAAAATAATGTTTTTCACTGAGAATTTTTTTTATTGCTCGAAATCAAACTTCTTTTACTTAACCAGGAATTGTGATTTTATCAAACAAATTAAATGAATATTTTAAATAATTTATGAAATCCATTTTTGAATTTGAAAAAAAACAAATATAATATTTTCGGAAAATTATATTTAATGAATTTGAATCAACTGGCCAAAGATCTGTCGAAACGTCGTTATTATATTTACAACTAATGTTCATGAATCTGAAATGCAACCTTTCTCCTGATAAAATAAATTTAACATTTTACAAACAATATTTTGTATTAATATTTTTTTAGCTTTTGATTTATAACTTTTGTATGCGCAATGATATCAAAAAACAGTGAATGTAGTTAATTAGAGGACATTTAAATCTATTTATATAGATTTCACGAGAATTAGATATAATTTTTTGCAATTTACAAAAAATTTAAACTTCTTGAAAAACTTATAAAAAAAAAATCCATTAAAGCCATTGTGATAACTCAAAAAAAGTAATGATGCAGTTCGAAATAAGGGAAAACCGTTTAAGTTGTTCATATCTTTTTTTCGTCTTGCACAGTGTTATTTGCCGGTGGGACCCTAGCTTAAGTCAATAAGACAACCGGACAAATTATACTGTATAACTATATATAAATTTTTCCTTTATCGGCTGTTGGTCATACTTATTTCAAAAACGAAATTAAGGAGAAGAATCGATTCGTCAGAATTTTTTTTCCACTATTAATAAAGTCGTGCGGGTTTACGGAATTTTTGACCGTTTAAAATACGGTCCTGTTACAGTCGTGTCGTGTTCAAAAAATTCTGAATGCTCCTATATCTAGTCCAAATAGAGTGTTGAAAAGTCACTTTCATGCCCAAAAACTGATATTTACGAATCTGACATGAAACCTTTCACCAAATATTAATAAAAAAAAATTAATAAAAAAATGTTCGTTTTTTTTTCAATTCAAAAATGGATTCCTGGTTTAATTATTAAGAATATGATTCATTCTTGCGCCAATTTCTTAATAATAAAGTCACAATTCCTTCTTGTTTTTTTTTTAGCGAAAAAATAAAACTCACGGAATAATTATTATTTTTGAGCTTTATTTTATTAAGGCCTACAAACTGCACCGAAATCAGTAGAGAAGATTTTAAACCAGCAATTCGGTTCATGACATGGTTTTTGGAGCTAAACTAACCGCGGTTCTAATTATATAAAATGCATATGACCAAAACTGTCTTGGCTAACTGGGATGGACTACAAATTGTAATTCCCAAAATTTACACAAAAAATTATCCTTTAAAAGTCGTTTTAACCTTATCAAACAAATGATTTTCAAATCATTTTCGGTATTCGGTACAGCCTTTTTTTTTAATAGATACAGAGTACGGTTGCGGTTCAGTTCAGAACCGGTTTGCATTTCTGATTTTTTTTTTACTCAAAAATAAAAATGTTGACCTAACATAAAATTAATCATTATTTTGTGACACAATTAAACATTAACTTTCAAGTTTTATAATAAAACTAATAATGATAAGGGGGGGTCCCTGGTTAAGACTTATCATAGACTAAACAAAATTAGTTTTATTGCAAAATGTGGTTTATATTACCCAATATATATAGTAGTAGAGTTGAGTTGAAAAATTTGATTCAACTGATTTGGTCTCTACTTCAACCCTTTGATCTATTTCAATTCTGGAGCTTTAGCCGAATATTAAATTTAATTGATTTTGTTTAATATTAACAGAACCCAAAAACAATTTTTCTAATTTGTAAGCCAATTTGTTCTACACACTCAAAAAACAATATCAGAGAGGCGCGAGCAAAATATATAAAATGAAGGGGGGGGAGGGAGAAAAGGTATTGAAAACAATGTAAAAATATTTCAGTTTAACTATAACAATTTCTATATATAATTGTATATATATATAATATATAACTAGGTTTACGATTATTACAAAATAAATTACAAAATGAACGCATTTTTGTTGTTGTTGTTTGTTTGTTAACTTATTTCGATTTGTATAAAAATAATGCTATGTATGTAATTCCAAGTGTTTCGGTTTGTAAATATCTGGTGTATTGTATACAAAAGATTTTTTCGTTCTTTGTTTTTCCTTTTTTTTATTAAAGCATATTCAAAGCATTTGATATATTTTAATGGGTTGAAGCTTCCTTCCCAAAAAAAATAATGTGTTTATCTATTTTGTTGGCTAAATGCATGCTACATAAGGGGGAGAAAGTGGGAAACTAAATCTAGTTTTTTTTTTTTTTTGCTATGTACAGCTCTAACGATTTGCCAAAAAACTAAAGTATAATTTGCTCGCTGTTTGTTTTTGTTTTTTTTTTTTTAATTCATGCGTTTGCTTTGTACAAAAGTTTGTTGTTTTTTCGTTTCTTGCACAACTTAAAGTCTAGTCTAGAGCTTAGAGCTAACACACACACACATATATATATATATAGACACACTCATTTCATACAAACATACATGCGCTTTGGACTTTGGGCTTAAATATATAATTAATTTTGTTTGTTGTATATATATGCATATAAAACCAAAAAAAAAAATAAGAAAAAAAAGAAAAACAAAAGAAAACGAAAAAGAAAACCATCGCCTAACACTTAAAGTTTTTGTTATACAACTTAGTTTCACTTGTTGTTGTTGTTGTTGTTTGGAGCTGCTGTGGCATTGTTGGACGAGGATGAGGCAGCTGTTGTTGTTGATGATCCTCCACCAGCACCATTGCTGGTCTGTTGCGGTGGCACAGTGTCGCATCGACGATAGTAGAGTAGATAAGGCACACGCGGTGTGTGCGGCTGAAGCACATGCTTCTCGCTGATCGGTTTAACCGAGCTATCATCATAGCGTAGCCAACTGTTATAGCCAGTGTGGTAAACATCTGTAATGTAATGACCCTTGGAGGCCTCTTTGCCATCGTGATAGACCACGGCAAACAAGCGATAGGCACGCTGTTTCTGTGACGATTTCTTAGAGCCCAGTATCTCTGCGGAAAGTTAAGAAGTATAAGTAGAGTATATAGCAAAATTAATTTTTTTCTACTCACTAGCATCGATTTTTAGTTCGACAGGAAATTCGACTTTTTTCAATATTTTTGTGCAACCATCGGATCTATAGTCGAAATATTTTAAATGCAATATCAAGACCACTGGCAATTTCTCCAATGTCATTTGCTGCCAGGCCACCACCTCCTGTTTGGTTTTGCTGCCAGTGACACCTTCCAACTGATCGCGTCCCACCAAAATCTCCAAGGCCTCCTTGACTGAGGCGGCTTTCTGTTAAAGGAGAGAAGATAGAGATTAATAAAAGGTATTTGATATATTATCAGCTGCAGGAGAGCCTGTTTGGATTCACATAAAAAATATTCCGAATATTTCAAATTATCTGCTTACGATATACTCAAAAATTAACATAGCTTTCAACTAGTTGCTTAAACCAGAGGTGAACATGATATTTAGTTTTGGGAGCAGTCCAACAACAACAGAAAAACAAATGTTTGAGTGTGGTTATCACTCACGAGGCTTTAATGTGAAACATGTTGATTGAAAAGAAAAGTGTGGAAAAAAGTGTTGGAAAACTATGTTGGAAAATCAGTGTTGGAAAACTATGTTGGAAAATCAGTGTTGGAAAACAGTGTTGGAAAAAAGTGTTGGAAAACTATGTTGGAAAATCAGTGTTGGAAAAACTATGTTGGAAATTCAGTATTGGAAAACAGTGTTGGAAAACTATTTTGGAAAATCAGTATTGGAAAACAGTTTTGGAATTCAATGTTGAAGACAGTGTTGGAAAACAATGTTGAAAACAGTTTTGGAAAACAATGTTGAAAAACAGTTTTGGAAAACAATGTTGAAAACAGTTTTGGAAAACAATGTTGAAAAACAGTGTTGGAAAACAGTTCTAGAAAAGAATGTTACAAATCAGTGTTCAAAAATAGTGTTGGAAATCGATGTTGGAAAATAATGTTAGGAAAACTATGTTGGAAAATCAGTGTTGGATACAGTGTTGGAAAACAATGTTAAAAATCACTGTTGAAAATTAAAAAGTTTTGGAAAACAACGTTGAAAACAACGTGGGAAAACAATGTTTTTTGGAAAAAATGTGGGAAAACAGTGTTGGAAAAAAAGTTAAAAGAAAAAAGTGTGGAAAAAAGTGTTGGAAAACTATGTTGGAAAATCAGTGTTGGAAAACAGTGTTGGAAAACTATGTTGGAAAATCAGTGTTGGAAAACAGTGTTGGAAAACTATGTTGGAAATTCAGTATTGGAAAACAGTGTTGGAAAACTATTTTGGAAAACAGTGTTGGAAAACAGTTTTGGAAAACAATGTGGGAACTGTTTGAAAAATCAGTGTTGGAAAACAAGTTTGGAAAACAGTTTTGGAAAACAATGTTGAAAACAGTTTTGGAAAACAATGTTGAAAACAGTGTTGGAAAACAATGTTGAAAACAGTTTTGGAAAAACAATGTTGAAAAACAGTGTTAGAAAACAGTTTTAGAAAAGAATGTTACAAATCAGTGTTCAAAAATAGTGTTGGAAATCGATGTTGGAAAATAATGTTAGGAAAACTATGTTGGAAAATCAGTATTGGAAAATCAGTGTTGGATACAGTGTTGGAAAACAATGTTAAAAATCACTGTTGAAAAATAGTTTTGGAAAACAACGTTGAAGACAGTGTTGGAAAACAATGTGGGAAAACTGTTTTGAAAAATCAGTGTTGAAAGACAGTATTGGAAAACAGTGCTAGAAAACAATGTTGAAAAGCAGTTTTAGAAAACAGTGTTGGAAATGGTGTTTTTGTACCCACCGGAGTTCCCCAAGGAAGTCATCTTGGCCCTCTTCTCTTCCTAATATTCTTGATCATTATCGTGCACTTATGTACGCGGATGATCTAACAATCTTTTTAAGTCAAAAGCCAAGTAGTCTATAACATACTACTATTAAGTTAAATTGAAATGCCACGGTTGGCGATACGTTTGCTTAGAGTGTATGCTGTGTCCGTGTGAGCGTTATGCGTTATTTTGAAATTGAATTTTACCCCCACCAAAAAGTCTTTCGTACTGAAATTAAATGTTTTACAATACATAAAAAAAAATTAAAAAAAAAAACCCTATAAGCGAGGCTCGAGTCGAGCAGCCGTCTGTCGGCTTAAGTCTCGGTCGCGCACACTGCATGTATTTTGTTTTTGCTGCCGTCTTGTGTAATCTGCCGCCGGACTGGCCTGCATTTTGTATTTGTTATTCTTTTCGAAGCGACGCAATTGCCGGATCGAGTGGCGGCAAAATAACCGCTGGTTTAGAGTAATAACGGATTGAAAATTACCTCAATATTCAATTGCAGAGTAAAGAATGGCTGTATAACATCTGTTGAATGTTCTCCTTCCCGTTGCAGGCGAGAGCGCAGCTCACCACGAAAGATGTCACTGATGGGAGTGCGACCAAAATCAGTTTGTCGTGTGACGCTGCCCTTGTTGCGATTATTGCAGATCATCTGGTTAGAAAAATAAAACAAATGTTAATTTGACTGTTGACCACACAAAGAACCAACCATGTAAATTACCTGCCAAACATCACCACCATCTTCTGGCTCGGGCGGCTCTTGGCCATTTTGTTGAGGATTTGGTTTGTCTATCAGCTTGATAACCTGATAAAATATACAATGGATTGTCAGTTAACATATAAATAATATTATTTTTCGCACTCACCTCCAGCATCTCATCGTTGAGCTTGTTTAAAACATAACCCAAAAACTCTTCGGCATCTTCTTGACGACCCTCCACATGCTCTTCGCGACTATCATTCCACAGTTTGTATATCTCTGTGGGCTCAAAGGCAATATCACATTGTAGATCCACACCAGCAAATTCATCTTTGCCCTTGTTCTGGGCAGCCTTGTTATTAAGATTGTTATTGTTGAGACGCAAACGTAGGCCACTCGGCAATGATGAGAAATTGGTCATAAATGACATCCTGGAAAATAAAAAATTTAAAATTTTTGGAAAATTTAACACAAATTCGGAAAAAGATTCAAGGAGATTCAAGGCCAGACTCTATTCTATCTATGGGGCATTCTTTCTCAAACGTCCCAGTCGAAAAATGAAAGTTTTGGGATTGGCTTGATACTTTGGTGAATTGTTATGAAGGTAATAAATTCCCAAAATATTAACTCATTAAAAAAAAATTTGGAAATTTTTGACATTTTAAGTGACATTGGTATTTTTAAAATCGTATAACTATGACAAAACTTTACCGATTTTAAATTTTAAATATGTAGTTTTAAAGCATTTTTCATGTACTTTTTGAAAATAACAAAAAAAAAAAAAATAAAAATTACCCCCCTATTTTTCAAAATTAACCCTTATTTTTCAATTTTGACCCAAATGGATATTTAAAAAAAAAAAATTTTTATCGAAAAGCTGAGATTATTTCCTATAAAATGTGTAAATTTGATAGTGGGAGAACAATAACTTCAGGAAAAAAAAAAAATAAGGTTTAATTTTGAAAAATAGGGGGTTAATTATACTCTGTACCGAAGGTACAAAGAGTATATTGAGTTTGTGAAAAATGTATGTAACAGGCAGAAGGAAGCATCTCTGACCCTATAAACTATATATATTCTTTATCAGCATCAACAGCCGAGTTGATATAGCCATGTCCGTCAGTCCGTCCGTCCATATGAATGCTGAGATCTCAGAGATGGTAAGAGTTAGAGGTTTAAAGTGTATGGAACATATAATTCTTATACTTGCAGGCAGATCAAGTTTAAGCTAGGTACTGAGATATTCCTTGTGTGGATTGTAAAACACAGCGTGACCAGATTGAACAGTAAATTACGCCAAAAATGTAATTTCTTGGTATTTTTCAGTTATCTTGGGGCTGGTCACACTACTCAAACACATGTTTTTGTTTTTGGCCACTTCTCGCCAAGCCTTGCTGGCCAACAACAACTTTGACAAAAATGCTATGACTATGCTACAAGAGAGTGTGATTGAGTGATTTTGATATGCTTTACACAATATCAAATACAATGTCGTCTATTAAATTTTAATATAATGAAACGAATAGCTTGAATAAAAAAAAAATTTAATAAAACAAACCTGGTGGCAATTGGTGATATCCCATAATAATTTTTTTGTTTAAATTTATCAATCAAAGTCAAATTTTGTTTTTTGTGCGCAAAATTTAAAGTTGACAACAGACACAAGTAATAAATAGCTGCACAATAATTTCTCAAGAAATATCAGCTGTTCAATACAATCCACACCATCGATTGATATGGCAACTCTGGAAATTGCTTGTGTGTATTACTTGGCCTTCTGAGTACCCAACAAAGGAATGAGGCAAGGAATAATTCCTCAAGAAATTTTTTTTTATATGCGATTTGACAGCTTAAGGAAAATTCGAACGCCCTCAGTACCAAGCTTTAGTTTTAATTTTTTTCACGCTCCCTTTCGCCCCCGCCATTTAAGAAAAACCTCATATTTTTCACAATTTTGGAGTTAGGTTGTTCGAACCTTCTAGACATATATTCTACTTAGCATTACTTATCGAGCCCCCATACATCGTTTTCCGATCAGTTGAACGATAGTAGAGTTGCCACCCGCACAATTTGAAAAACTCCTCAAAACTCCCACAATTTTGGAGATAGATCGTTCAAATCTTTTAGACATATATTCTACTTAGCATTATTTATCGAGCCCCCATACATCGTTTTCCGATTTTCCGATCAGATGAACGATAGTAGAGTTGCCACCCGCACAATTTGAAAAACTCCTCAAAATTCCCAGAATTTTGGAGTTAGGTTGTTCGAACCTTCTAGACATATATTCTACTCATCAAAACTCATTAGGCCCTCGTACATCGTTTTCCAATCAGATGAACAACAGCAGAGTTGTCACCCCCACAATTTTAAAAAATCCTCAAAACTCCCATAATTTTAGAGATAGATTGTTCGAACCTTCTAGACATATATTCTACTCTTTTTCCGATCAGATGAAAAATAGCAGAGTTGCCACCCTCACTATTTAAACAAAACGTCATATCTCCTATAATTTCAAAGATAGATTGTTCAAACCATTTAGGCATACATTTTAATCGTCATTTCATATTGATCCACCATACACCATTTCCAAATCAGATGAACGATAGTTGAGTTATATACAAAACAAATAATTACGATGGGCAGCACTGGCCGATATCGTTTTGGGCAGCACTTACACAGTTTTTGTGAAAAAAGTTTTCATTTATGTACAATCTTTGACAGGTACAGGGTATATAACAGCGGGCTTGACCGACTTTCTTACTTGTTTTTTTTATACACTTGAAAAGTGTATATTAATTTTGCCCAGAAGTTTGTAACGCATAGAAATATTCATTTCCGACCACATAAACTATATATATTCTTGATCAGGACGGCGAGCTGAGTTCAATTCCGTCTGTCCGTCCGTCCGTCTGTCCGTCTGTCTGTTTCTACGCGAACTAGTCTCTCAGTTTTAAAGCTATCGAGCTGAAATTTTGCACAGAGTCTTCTTTTTACTGCACGCAACTAATATGTCGGAACCGGCCGGATCGGATGACTATATCATATAGCTGCCATAGGAACGATCGGTCTAAGAACTAGTTCTAGTTAGAAAAACTTTGTTGTTTTCCATCGTAGCGGCACAAATCTTGGTGAATGTTAGTTTTATATGCTTCCACATAATTGTGAAAAAGTTTATCAAAATCGGATGACTATATCATATAGCTGCCATATAAAGGGTCGGTCAAAAAACTAGTTCTAGTGGGAAAAACTTTTTTGTTTTTCATCGTAGCGTCACCAATCGTGGTATATGATTAGTTTTATATGCTTCCACACAATTCTGGAAAAATTTGTCAAAATCGGAAGACTATAGCATATAGCTGCCATAGAAACGGAACGAAAAACTAGTTCTAGTGAGAAAAACTTTTTTGTTTTCCATCGTAGCGTCACTAATCTTGGTATATATTAGTTTTATATGCTTTTACACAATTTGGAAAAATATTATCAAAATCGGATGACTATAGCATATAGCTGCCATAGGACCGATCGGTCGGAAAATGTGGTTTTACTAAGAAAGTTTTTTTATGGTATCAATCTTTCTTATCAATGATTTAAAAATTTTAAATATTGATATCTATATCCTTATATATTTACCGGTTAAATCGTTGGGAGTAAACGTTTTCAATGTATTAAAACTTCGGTCACAGTCGAAGTTAGCTTTGCAAACTTTTTTTTTCCATCGTATGTTGTACGTCACCAATCTTGGTAGAGGAGATATTAGTCCTGGTCGTCTATCTATCCCCCCCCAGTTTGAAGCTATCTTGACAAACTTTAAAGTCTTAAATACAACTGAAAATTTGTCGGAATCGGATGATTAAAAGCTAGTAGCATATGCTGAAATCAAAACGGATGATATAGCTAGCGCCGATAAACGGTCGGTAAAATGTAGTTCTACTAAGAAAACTTTTTTTTATGGTTTCCTATTTTATTTTATATGATTTGAAAAATTTTCAAAATCTGATGACATCTATATGCCTATATATATGGTCTGGTTAAAACAGTTGAGTTTTTGTTATCAAATTCAAAACTCGCACAGTCTTAACACTGTTAGCTTTTTTTTTTTTTTTATTTTCAAAAAGTACAAAAAAAAATACTTTAAAATTCCTTTTTATAATTTAAGCCCTTATAAGCTCTTGAGCAAAATGAAAAATTTTTACTTATTCCATTTAACTTCAACTAAGTCAAAAATGCTTACAAATGTCTGTGCTAATTGTTCCGCATAAAGCCAATAAGTTAGGCCACATTTATGCATATTTATATATAACACTTTAGAACTGGCCTTCACGTTTTGCTAGATGTACACCAAAACGGTGTCCATCCCCCTGCTAAACGCATACGAAATTCAATTCTCTTTCACTCTGCCAGAGACGTAACACAAGCATCAGCTGGTTGGACGCCAAGATGTCTGTTGACTGGTCTCTGGCATTGATTATATACTTAGAGATTGTTTTTTTTTTTTCCGGCACTTACATGGCATTCACGGTGGGCGTCTTCACCTCACTCAATACCGCCGCCTGCTTGGGTATGGAACGCAGTAAATTGTAAAATGGCGAACAGCCCAACAAAGCCTGTAGTATGGAGTTGATATAGCAATAGTTTGAGCGATTGGTAAGACCACGTGGACGTAGACTGATGGGCGACAATTGAGTTTTATGACGCGTTAGAAATTCAGCATATTTATTGGTCCATTCATCGATTTGAGCGGCAGACGAACGTATTATGGGTGGCTCGACTTTTAGTGGCTTCACAGCGGCAGAAGCTGGCGGCATTGCCTGGGCCGAGGCAGCCGAATAGGAGAGTGTACCGGGTGTAATTAGAGGTGTAGTAGGTGCTGCACAGGGCACAGGATGTGTAGCGACAGCAGCAGCAGCAGCTGCACTGATAGGCAGCTGTTGTTGTTGTTGTTGTTGTGGGGGGTTGGCAGCTAAAGCAGGAGCTGGTGTTGGAGTGACTGACTGCGTCAGTACAGACTGTGGCTGTACCAGTTGAGTGGGTGGTGTAGGTGAGTTGTGCTGGTTTGTTGGCCTCATAGGGTGCTACCTTGGCCACGGGTCTTTTGCTGGCAAATAGACTAGCCCAGGAAGGTTGAGCACTTTCAGCAGTTGTTTGATTATTTTGCGGCAAGGGTGGAGCCAAATTGAGGGGAGGTTGGGAAGAAGAAGAAGAAGAAGCAGTGCTGGTAGCCACCACAGAGCTAAGAGCGGGCTCTGGCATGGAGTGTTTTTTGCCCGAATGGGATTTAGTAGGCGGATGTTGTTGCTGTTGGGTTGCATTGCTGTTGTTGTTGTTTCGACTCCTGTGGGAATTGATTTGGCGTGGCTGTTATGCTGGCCGTTGAGGTAGTTGTTGTTGTTGTTGCTGTAGCTGTTGCTGTGGTAGCTGCTGCTGCTGCTGCTGCTCCCTGTTGACTATTTTTACGCTCTAGTGTGGGTGCTGTACTGGCCACCGGCGATGAGGGCACCTTCATGGTGCCATATGTCCTCACCTGAGGTTGATTGTTATTGTAATTATTATTATTTTGAAAATGTTGCTGCTGTTGTTGGTAATGTTGCTGATTGGTATAAGTCTTGGTGGGATGACTATAACCTGGTTTAGTCGTGGAACCAGCTGCTGCATTATTTACATTATTTGGTGAGGCAGTTACGGCCACAGATTGTGTAGATTTTTTATGTTGAGCTGAGTTGGTCCAGGACATGGTTTTGGTGGTTTGAATGGACGAGTCGTTACTTTGCTGCTGCTGTTGCTGCTGTTGATTATACTCTGAGGAATATTTACGACGCACTTGTTGCTGCTGGGATTGATTATATTGCTGAGGGGGTTTTCGGGCTGCTGGGCTGCTGTTGTTGTGGTGGTGGTTGCTCATGGTAGTTGCTGATGCTGGGCTGTTGCTGTTGTGGTACCACCACGGGTGAAGTTTGTTGCTGTTGATGTTGCTGCGGTGCAGGTTGCTGCAATTGAGGTGCCACTGTTGCCACGGCCACCACCAGATTTGGCACTTTTGTTGTTGCTGCTGTTGTTGTTGTTGATATTCCAACTCAATTTGCTGCTGCTGCTGCTGTTGTTGTTGTTGTTGATTTTCATTACTTAGGGGCGCCAGCAATTGTTTCTCATCCAAGGCCACTTCGTTGTTGTTGTTCAACAAATTTGTATCAACTGTAAGAAAAAAAAAATGGGGAAATTTAATAAAGATTCTGTGCACAGAATTCAATTGCCACCACATACAAAATAATTTACCATATCAACATAATTGATGCCAATTGAAGCTAAATAATAATAATAACTTCAACAAGAGCAGCAGCGGATGTCTCGTTTAATGAACAATTTGATCGAAATTTTATATGCCTTTCAATTGATTGAAAATCCACATAAAAATAGCTCTGGCAAAAATCAATATTTGCACACTACTTGTTAGACGCTAATCATTACAAAAAAACAATAGAAAGACAGAAAGAGACGGAGCATAGAATAACCTTCTCAAATTTCAAGTGTCGGATATAAATTTTGCCTTTGACAACAAAAACTTTTGTTAAATCACACTATCAAACTTGTTTATTCAGCTAATCGAACTTCGCTCTCCCCCCATTTTTTTCTTTTTTTTTTTTGTTGATAAGAAAAAGCAAATCTAGAATAGGAGGCAGCTGTTAATCACAGTCGTTGCTTTCTTTATTATTTGTCATTAATAAACAATTAATTAACTCATCCCATGCCAACACTGATATGGCAAAATGTGGGAAAGTTGCCTCTGAGATGGGTCAAGCCTTGTCATAACAATTACAAGCTGATAACAGGGTGGCAAACATTTTCAAGGGTGAGAAACTGGGACATATGGAGTCAAATATTTAACTGAAAATATTACACATGCCACGTTAAGAAATGACGGCCAAATATCGAGAATATAAGAATTAGGAATTTGGAAAAATTTAATAAAAAAATTTTTAAGACTAACTAAATTTTAGAATTCCAATTTCAAATGTTTTACTTCGCTGGATTAGTATCAGTTAGGTAATCAAGAGTTAGTTAGTTACTTAGAGGGCATTTCCATTATGTCGAACGGGACTGTCGAACACATTTGAAGTAAAAAAAAATGTCCAAATAAAACGGATTTATTTTTTATCACTTATATATTGTTTATTTATAGCTTTTAATTAGCCCTATAATAGGTGCTTAGGTTGAATTTGATTAATTTTTTCTTTTCAAGATAATTTTAAGAAACCAAGATATTCGCACGGGACAAAAACAGATGTGGTTTAAAAGCCGATTTCAGCAAAACCTGAGTCAACATTTCAATGTGTTAAATTTTAGAATGTTATACATTGATGTCACTTTAAAATGGTTTTGCAACTACCCAAAAAATTCCATATACAGGGTTGCCCATATTCGACGGACCCATGTTTTTTTTAATGAATCAAAGCAATCTTAATCATTTAATTTGTTCCAAGTAGATTTGTTTACATCAATTTTTGAATATGATATCTCTCAAATGGCCGCCTCTGGCGTTGATGGCGTATTGTGCCCTTTTTGCAGCATTTTCCATCGTTTTCGACAACATTTCGGCCGGAATAGCGGCTATTTCTTCACGAATGTTGTCCTTGAGCTCTTCTACGGTCCTTGGCTTGTTAACGTAAACCTTTGACTTCAAATATCCCCACAAGAAGAAGTCAGGCGGCGTCAAATCGGAGCGGAGGCCAGTCCAAATCACCACTTTTCGACATCAAACGGCCCGGAAACAATTTCTTCAGAAAATCGATTGTTATGCGACTTGTGTGCGGTGGAGCGCCGTCTTGTTGAAACCAGAACTGCCTCATACGCTTTCGACGAATAATTGGCATCACAAAATTGGTCATCATGTCGCGATAACGCTCCTGGTTGATGGTATCAGCATGGCCATATTCATTTTGGAAGAAAAACGGCCCAATGACCGTTTTCGCACTAACGCCGCACCAAACTGTGACTTTTTCGTCATGAAGAGGCACTTCTTGAATCTCCTGAGGATTTTCAGTGGCGTAAATACGGCAATTTTGCTTATTTACGGTCCCATTCAATGTGAAATGGGCTTCATTTTCAATTTTTTAAAAGCACGTTGAGTTTTCACAATTGACTTGTTCTGTTGAATGTAAATTTCAACTATTTCAGAGCGCTCGCGTGGCGTGTATTGTTCCATGATAAAAATCTGCTTGGACTGACGCTTCAAACGCGGTATGTCATTAAGCGATCTGACATCTCTGTCAAAAGTTATGGCGTTGCCAGATGGGTCCGTCGAATATGGGCAACCCTGTATGTCGGAACCGGCCGGATCGGATAACTATATCTAGTGAGAAAAACTTTTTTGTTTTCCATCGTAGCGTCACTTATCTTGGTATATGTTAGTTTTATATGCTTCCACATAATTCTGGAAAAATGTATCAAAATCGGATCACTATAGCATATAGCTGCCATAGGAAGGATCGGTCGAAAAAATAAGTCTTTGTGAGAAAAACTTTTTGATTTCCATCGTAGCGTCTCCAATCGTAGTATATATTTGTATTATATGTTTTCACACAATTCTGAAAAAATGTATCAAAATCGGATGACTATAGCATATAGCTGCCATATAAACGTTCGGTCAAAAAACTACTTCTTGTGAGAAAAACTTTTTTGTTTTCTATAGTAGCGTCCCCAATCTTGGTATATATTAGTTTTATATGCTTTAACATAATTTTGAAAAAAATTATCAAAATCGGATGACTATAGCATATAGCTGCCATAGGACCGATCGGTCGGAAAAGGTGTTTTACTAAGAAAAGTATTGGTATCAAATTTTTAATATCAATGATTTGAAAATTTTAAATATCTGATATCTATATCCTATATATATTTTTCAGTTAAATCAGTTGGAGAAAAGTTTTTCAAGTGTATTAAAACTTCGGCACAGTCGAAGTTAGCTTTTGCCTTCTCGTTTTTGCTTTACTTTATATCAAGGCTGCAAAACTCAAAAATTTTGAACGTAGGTATGCCCATGGCAACGTGTAGGCTCAATTTACGAAATTTCTTCAAGCTTTAAACTCACTGCTCGTCTGTGGTTAGGGCCTTAAAAGGCAGACGAAGGGAAGAGAAATAGTATGTTCCCTACCCTGCCCTGAATCGGAAGTTGACAAAATTATAGCGGCTCTCAATTTCTAATTTATAACTTATAATATATCCACTCACAAGAGAGTGACTCTTATTAATAGTTGAAATATCTAGTTAACTGATTTCTCTAGTACAATTATTTCATCATTTGGAGAGCTCTTAATTTCTATTGATAGTTCTCATTGCTGTTATTTTGTTGTTGTTTGTTGCTAGCTAATAAAAATTGAATAAAATCGCGCGTTCAATAACAGCGACAAAACTAAACTTGAGGAAGGGGGAGGCCTCTCATCATCGTTGTCGGGTGACCCCGTTCGTTTTCTATGGGAGGAATAATCAATTAAATATCAGAATAACAACAATTACAAAATCTCATATGATCAAACAGAGGGGGGGAGAATAGAAATAAACAACAAATTAATTTGAATTAATCAAGCTTTGCGTAACTGTTATACGATATAACAGTTAACGTCAACGTCTAACAAATGAAATTGAAAGCGAAATTGTCAAGTCAAGTGGAGCAGACGAACTATTTTAATGGAATTGGCATGCAGGCTGAAACTAAAATTGAAGTACAGTCGCGTTTCGTGTCTGTCGATATTTCCTTGTTTGCGTTGTTGCATTTGGCTATTGTTACTATTATTAGCCTAACACGTTTAGTTGTTGTTGCTGGTTGACGACTTTTTGTAATTTACCTGTGCGCTCATGTCTGTAATTATCCAGCCAACCTTGCTCTTCACCTAGTTTGTGTGTGTTTGCATGTGGACAGACACCCCTGGCATACATATAACTCTGTTACAATTGATAATACTTTTTTTAATACTTTGACTTGTTAACTGCTAATTGAAATTAATTATCACATTGAATTCCTTGCCAGAATAGGAGCATCATCGGCTGTGGATATTTGTCATATGACGATTAACAGTAGCGGGGGTAAAAATCCATCGTTAATTGTAATACCAGCCAAATGTATTGTCTGCCTGCCGCCCTCAAAAAGCATTTCATTAGCAAGTTAATGCTAATTGAACTTTAAATAGCAATTTTTTTTCTTTTATTTATTCTTTTTTTGTAAAGAAATGAAAATTTTAAAATATCAATTGTGTATATAGATTTAATTTAAACTGTTACCTAAACTTGAAAAGTTTAGCACGTTTTGATATATTCAGAAATCAAATGAGTGAGAATGGGGGGAGCGATTTTTATGGGAAGCAAGTATAGGAAGCATAGTTAAATCTTAAAGTTAATACTACAGGGTTGCCCATATTCGACGGACCCATCTGGCAACGCCATAACTTTTGACAGAGATGTCAGATCGCTTAATGACATACCGCGTTTGAAGCGTCAGTCCAAGCAGATTTTTACCATGGAACAATACACGCCACGCGAGCGCTCTGAAATAGTTGAAATTTACATTCAACAGAACAAGTCAATTGTGAAAACTCATTTGAAAAAAACTCAAACTCAATGTGAAGCCCATTTCACATTGAATGGGACCGTAAATAAGCAAAATTGCCGTATTTACGCCACTGAAAATCCTCAGGAGATTCAAGAAGTGCCTCTTCATGACGAAAAAGTCACAGTTTGGTGCGGCGTTAGTGCGAAAACGGTCATTGGGCCGTTTTTCTTCCAAAATGAAAATGGCCATGCTGTTACCATCAACCAGGAGCGTTATCGCGACATGATGACCAATTTTGTGATGCCAATTATTCGTCGAAAGCGTATGAGGCAGTTCTGGTTTCAACAAGACGGCGCTCCACCGCACACAAGTCGCATAACAATCGATTTTCTGAAGAAATTGTTTCGTGATTTGGACTGGCCACCGCGTTCGCGATTTGACGCCGCCTGACTTCTTCTTGTGGGGATATTTGAAGTCAAAGGTTTACGTTAACAAGCCAAGGACCGTAGAAGAGCTCAAGGACAACATTCGTGAAGAAATAGCCGCTATTCCGGCCGAAATGTTGGCGAAAACGATGGAAAATGCTGCAAAAAGGGCACAATACGCCATCAACGCCAGAGGCGGCCATTTGAAATCTACTTGGAACAAATTAAATGATTAAGATTGCCAACCGCCAAATTTTGATTTTTTTCTTTGATTTTAAAAAAAAAAAACATGGGTCCGTCGAATATGGGCAACCCTGTATAGTTTATGGGGTGAATATTTCTATGCGATACAAACTTCTGGGCAAAATTAATACACACTTTTCAAGTGTATAAAAAAACAACAAAAAAATTAAAATTCGCTTAACTTATGTAATACTAAACCTGCCTCACTCTAGCAAATTATTATTAAAATAATTATTCACTTTGTTTATGAGTTGTGCATCAATCACAAAAAGAACTCAAATCGACTGACTCACACGAAAACAAAAACTGGACTTGACTTCACACACACACACACACACACACAAAGAAAGAATAAAGAAATCATAATAATATATATACTTATATACAGGAAAAATAAAAACATGATAAAAATAATAACATTTTCATACGAGAAAAAAAGTAGAGAGTAGGAGGACGGAAAGTTCTTATGGCTACCCCAAGTGGCTTTTGCGTAACAACATGTTGATAACAATTTGGTGTATTGTACACGTTATTGATTGGATATGAAAACAACACACAGATTAAATTGCAGCAAATGAACTTTTATCGCCCAACTGAAATGCAATATATATACTTCTTGTTCTATTTAAGCTTCTTCCTCTTCTCTTTATATAAAATTGATAACTAATCTACTCCAAAAAGGGGGACGACTCTGACAGAATAACAAACAATAACAATTCGCTCTCTGCCTGGCAACAAGAGAATCTTGTTTGTCTGCTGCAAGCAATTCAATTGAATTCATTTGTGTCAATTTACAATAAATATTAAGCCAAAAAGCATTTGGCAGAATAACAACAAATAAACAAAAAGCAAATTGCATAATTTTACAAGACACACGTGACCTTCGGCTTTTAATCAAGAATTCAGCATAATAAAAAAAAGAAGGTGGCTTATCAAAAATGTTTTTACGACGCTGCCCAACCAAAAGTGAAATTAAAGTAAAGTGACAGCGGCAGCAGTGGGAAGCTGCTACAAGGACTTGGCTGTAATATATATCCTTTCACATTAACATATAAATGCGTTGTGTGGTGCGTATAACAGATTGAAAAAAAAAAAAACAAGGCAGCACGTGGGCGTGGGCGAAGGTAAAGCGTGGGCATTGTAGATACAAATGTATCTAACAGATACAACAGAATAATTTGTACAAGCATTGCATGCCAAGCAACAAGTTAAAATAAAAGCAGATAAAAGCAACCAACCAACTGCGTCATTTTGTAAATACAAATTTTCTATACCTATCCACAATCCCACCTACATTGAATCGAAGGAAAAGCTAGCCAGGGTAAAAAATTGCAAAAGACGAAACAAAGCGAGCGAGCGCGTTGTATGCGCAATTTAATTTTCATCATTAAACAAAGAAATTGCCCAAGGATGGGGATGGGGAGAGGCAGGAACAGGCGGACAAAGGTTATAATGAACTTATTGAACCGGCTGTGACATTGATATACATTGGATGGTCCATTCAACTTTTGGGATATAAGAAAGTGCTCAGAGGAAAATTGGGAAAACACAGTGGGGCAAATAAGTGGGCCCCAGAGATTTTGCCATTTCCATCAAGATAAATAAGAGAAGAACACAAAAAAACTTAACTGAATCGAAAGTTAAAATTAAATGAAAACAAAAAAAAAAAAAAACCACAAAGAAAGCTAAGTATAGAAACAGAAACAGGAATAAATAATCAAGAAAATCATAATGCAATAAAGAAGGCAGCAGGAGCTCAGCAGCATGTGCTCATTTTACGTAATGTTTGAAATTTGTTAAAGTGCTCCAGATAAACACTCTTTTTTGATCATTGTTTTCCAACACTGTTAATCAACATTGTTTTTCAACACTATTTTTCAACACTGTTTTTATACACTTGAAAAGTGTATATTAATTTTACTTCTAGTAAGAAAAACTTTTTTGGTTTTTATCGTTGCGTCCCCAATCTTGGTATATATTAGTTTTATATGCTTTCACTTAATTTCGAAAAAAATTATCAAAATCGGATGACTTTAGCATATAGCTGCCATAGGAACGATCGGTCGGAAAATGTGTTTTACTAAGAAAAGTTTTTTTTTTATGGTATTCAAATTTTTATTATCAATGATTTAAAAATTTTAAATATCTGATATCTATATCCTATATATATTTTTTCCAGTTAAATCAGTTGGAGTAAAGTTTTTCAAGTGTATTAAAACTTCGGCACAGTCGAAGTTAGCTTTGCCTTCTCGTTTAACATTATTTTCAACATTGGTTTCCAACACTGTTTTTCAACATTGTTTCCAAGATTTTTTTCCAACATTGTTTTCTAACGTTGTTTTCCAACATTGATTTCTAACAGTGTTTTTCAACATTGTTTCAAACATTGTTTTCCAACACTATTTTTCAACACTGTTTTTTAACATTATTTCCAACATTGTTTTCAACATTGTTTTCCAACACTGTTTTTCAACATTGTTTCCAAGATTGTTTTCCAACATTGTTTTCCAAGACTATTTTCAAACACAGTTTTCAAACACTGTTTTCCAACACTCTTTTCCAACATTCTTTTTAGCATTGTTTTTTTAACACTGTTTTTGAACAAAAAGTTATTTTTGGCATAATCCTAAGAATCAGGGATGCAAACCAGTTCTGAACCGAACCGAACGAAACCGTACCGAACCGCTTTTTTGAGCACATTAACCGAACCAAGGACCGAACCGGTGTTCTTTCGAAAATTCTGAACCGAACCGAAAATCGCCTACAAAAATGGTTCGGTTCAGTTTATCCATGAGTTTAATAAAGTAAACACTACGATACACCTTAAAATTTAGCCACTTTTCTAAGGTAGTGTATCCTCGTTAATCTAAATTTAGCATTTTCAGTACCTTTATGTTCTCCATTTTTTATCTGGAGCGTTTTCGAAATGCTATGGTATATATTTAACTTTTCTTGAATATGAGCGTCTTTTTATATTAAGTAAATTTAAAATAATATCAGATCAGCAAGGCAATAATTTGTTATATGGACGTTACCTGGGATTTCTATCTATTTAATTAATATATTTATATTTTGAATCAAAGTTATTGCATTTTAAGAAATAGATTTCAAAAACAAATGAAAATATGGTAAGTTTCATTTCAGAAAGTTCGGAAATTCGAATTAGGGATCAGGCGTGATGCCATATTAACCTTGAACCACAGAACCGAACCAAAACCGCGGTTCGGATTGCTACAAAAACCATATTATGAACGGAACCAGTGGTTTAAAAACTCAGTGAACCACAGAACCGAACCACTTCTTATTTCCGAACGGTTTGCATCCAAACTGAAAGTGATTTGCTTTTGATTTTGATTTGATTGAACAGCTGTGATGAAAACGTAGGATTTTAAGGTCAACTAAAGATTTAATGTTAGATTTCTTTCTAGTGTGACCGTATTCTTCAAAGAAATTGATATTCACTTTGTAAACTGCGAACATTATGAAACTATATGTTCGATTGAAACATTATTAGAAAAAGGCTTGATGTTTACTAAGATAATTAATGTATACGAATCAAAATCAAATCAGTCGCAAAACAGGTCGTCCGTAACAATTTGATTTCTTTCCCGAAATCAAAATCAAAAGCAAATCACTTTCAGGAATCCCTCTAATATTTTTGACTTTTTTCTTAAGTTCAATTTCTATATTTTTAAATAGTTATTATTATTATTGTCTGTGTTATCAGTAATGCATTAAGTAATTAAGTTAATGCTTAATGCATATACACCAAACACGTGGCTTTTAGCCCCAACGTTCAACAGCTGGCCACCAAAACGGAGGCCATCCTATAAACGCCTAGCGAGGTAAAAGCCTATTTTACTCTTCCACAAACGTAACACAGATATCAGCTGATGATTGACCAGAAATCTGTTGACTGGTCTGTGGCAATATTATCATTGCAGATACAAATACATGGCCGAACAACAAAATGGATTTCCAAGACATACAAAAAATTTTTTAAATAATTTTGAAATAATCAAAATCTTGTGATAATTAAAAAGCCTAAAATATGTTTATGTTAAAATGTTTGTGCTTAAAGTTTCGCAAAAAGTCATTGAGTGGATCATTTATGCGTATACACAAAACACGCGGCACGAGCCTCAACATTCAAAAGATGACCACCAAAACGGAGGACACCTCAAGAACGCTAAGCGAAGCTCAAGCCAAATTTATTCTCCCACAGACGTAACACAGAAATCAGCTGATGATCGACCAGAAATCTGTTGACTGGTCTGTGGTTTTGGGTATTATCATTTTCAAATATTTATAAGGTTCATTGATACAAATGTACTGGGGGTAAGAATGTACCCCAAAGACGATCGACGTTAGTTATTCAGGGTTAATCAAAAGATTTTTATATGCTGCAAATGTAATTTGAGTCCAGGACTGAAAACCGGTTCGAATTTGGAATTCCGACTTTTCTTTTACAGTGAAACGAACCTTTAACCGAACCTCTTGTGAAAATAGTTGAACATGAACCTGTTCCAAACCAAAACTTTGAGTTTGGTTCAGCAAAAGTTCAAGTCGTAGTTAAGCAGGCTATTACTATCCTAAAGTTAATTTTGTCTGATCAAATAAGAAGAATAGATCTTAAATTAATCAAAGAAATTCGACTTATAAATCTAAATTGAAAATTAATGTAATCGTAAGTTCAAGTAAACAAAAGTAGAGAAATTTAGAATATTTTTTTAAAAAATATTTATGACAAATTAATTGCTTTCCTACCAAAATTTGGTAAATCTTGGGACGATCCAAGGTTCGAACCGAAACCTTAACACAAAAACCTTGAACCTCAAATTTCAGAATCTTAACAATAGGTAAATTTTTGTTCGAACCCGCGAACCGGACCTCACCCAAAAATTATTTGGGGTTTTTGCAGTCCTGTTTGAGTCAAATTTCCTTCTTTCATTAACATACTTTTTGAATGTTTGGAACGATCGGTTCAAAAAACTAGTTCTAATGAGAAAACTTCTTTGTTTTCCATCGTAGCGTCACCAATCGTGGTATATATTAGTATTATATGCTTCCACACAATTGCGGAAAAATTGATCAAAATCGGATGACTATAGCATATAGCTGCCATATAAAACGGTCTGTCCAAAAAACGTGTTCTAATGAGAAAAACTTTTTGTTTTAATCAGCGTCACTAATCGTGCATGTTTTATATGCTTCGACACAATTCTGGAAAAATTATCAAAATCGGATTACTATGGGGCATAGTAGCTGCCATATAAACGGTCGGTTTCAAAAACTTGTTCTTGTGAGAAAAACTTTTTTGTTTTCGATCGAAGCATCAACTAATCTTAGTTTATATTTGTTTCATATACTTCCACACAATTATGGAAAAATTGATCGAAATCGGATGACTATAGCATATAGCTGCCATAGGAACGATCGATCCAAAAACTAGTTCTAATGGGAAAATTTTTTGTTTTCCATCGTAGCGCCACCAATCGTGGTACATATAAGTTTTATATGCTTCCACACAATTATGGAAAAATTTATTAAAATCGGATGACTATAGCATATAGCTGCCATATAAACGGTCTGTCCAAAACTAGTTCTAGTGGGAAAAACTTTTTGTTTTTCATCGTAGCATCACCAATCGTGGTATATACTAGTTTCATATACTTCCACACAATTCTGGAAAAATTTTTCGAAATCGGATGACTGTAGCATATAGCTGCCATAGGAACGATCGGTCTAAAAAACTAATTCTAGTGAGAAAAACTTTTTTGTTATCAATGGTAGCGCCTTTCAAAACTGCAGAGTATTAAAACATCGGCGTAGCCGATGTTAGCCTTCTATTTTTTTTTTTTAATTAAATTTGTTTTTTTTTCTTGAGTATTTGGTAGCTAGAATTTGAAAAGGAACCTCCGACCACATAAAAGTATATATTCTTGATCAGCATGACGAGCTGAGTTCAATTCCGTCTGTCCTCGCTCAGTTTTAAAGCTATCATGACCAAACTTTGCAAAAAGTCTTTAAATACAGATAGGCTGCACATTTGTCGGAATCAGCCGGATCGGATGACTATAGCATAAAGCTGTCATAGGAACGATCGGTCCAAAGACTAGTTCTAGTGAGAAAAACTTTTTTGTTTTCCATCGTAGCATCACCAATCGTGGTATATATTAGTTTTATATACTTCCACACAATTCTGGAAAAATTGATCGAAATCGGATGACTATAGCATATAGCTGTCATAGGAACGATCGGTCTATAAACTAGTTCTAATGAGAAAAACTTATTTGTTATCAATGGTAGCGCTTTTCAAATACTGCAAGGGTATTCAAAACATCGGCGTAGTCGATTTTAGCCTTCTATTTTTTTATTTTATTATCAAAATTCGTGCTCTGTGAGAAATTAGTTTCTTGTCGAAAAATTATCTCTACTGACAAAGCTTATTTAACAAACAGAATGGCCTAATTTGGTCTAAAGAGCAGCCAAAGTGCAAAAGCTACCAATGCACCCTGAAAATGCACTGCTTGGTGCAGTTTGTGAGCCGGCGGCATCATGGTTTTTTTTTTTTTTTTTTTTTTAAATAATGAAAATCGCAACCTAACACTCAAAAGAGCTAGGTTTAGTCCTCGTAAAAATTTCATTTGCCCGGTTTTAGTGCAAATATCAAAGTATCGAGTAAATCAACTTGGAATCGTCATACTTCTATAAAGAAATTTAGCTACTTGATTTTCGAATAGGCTAGCTACCTTCTTTTTTGTCGGTTCGAACATAAAATTCAAATTTTTAGCTCAACAAACTATCCATTATGCCCCTAGTACTTCCTACTAAATGTACCTTACCTTTTGGCTGAAAGCCCAATCTGACGCCTTCCCATTTTTAATGCATCAGGCAGAGAGAGAGAGAAAAAAAAAATAGTGTTTTTTTTTTTCCTTTGCAATGTAAACACCTGCTGCGACTGATGCAAGTGGGCGGCGCACTTGTGCCTTTCCTCTTACACGATTGCAGGTCAACCCATATGTTGTTCTTGTTATAATCGAGCGAGCGCCACGTGTCGGCATCGAATTGCGTCCTGGTTAGCATTTTCCTTGCATTCATAATGAAACGTTTTGCGGTTGTGTGACATATTAAATTTCGCTTTAACTAAACAGCAATTTCCAGGCAAGAAGATTATCAACAGCAAGAAACTAATGCAATAATCATATAGAACAAGCAAAAAAAAAAAAAAAAACAAGGAGAGGAAGGAAGTAGGAGGAAGAACGCCCTCTGGCGTTGACCCACAAGCCAGGTGGAAAGTGTGTGTGGCATTTTTATGAATGACATTGAAGAGAAACATTTTCTCTTTCTATTTTTTATGGCCTGGCAACTACTCTATCTACTCTTTGGCCAAGCTTATCTTTAGGCCATATTTGTTTTTTGGTTTTTTCTGGTAATTTAGATTAAAGGGCGGCGGCGCCTAAAAGGCGGCCTTAATTTAAATGAAAAGTAAAAGTTTCAACTTTAACCTAAATCAGAAAAGCTAAAGAGCAACAGTTCTCTCTCTTCGGTTCGTAGTGAAACTGTTATACACAACCTACCGGTTTTTCGGGTAAATAAAAAAAAGGCCACCCCTGCTTGGGTTGGCAAGAGAGGGGATGGTTTTTGTCTTTGTGTGTTTGCCCCCCAACAGCTGTTCGAGCTAGAGCAAGCGAGAGAGCTTTGCCTGAGCTTGCGCTCTGTTTTCTCTCTGCTGCTCTGTGTGTGCTGTGTGTGTGCGCTTGAACTTCAAATGCAATTTTGCTGGCGAAACAAAAATTTTTCGCATTTGTTTTTGTTGCTTTTACAACACATTTTCATTGTGTCTTTGTCGCTGGCTGGTATATCGTATAACAGTTTTGCTGCTGCTGCTGCTGCCATTTGGTTACGACGAATTTTCATTTCCAAACGAACGGCGCAGCAGTCAAGAACTTTTTTGAGACAAAAGGCGGAGCGTGTGTTCTTAAATATATTTTCCAAAAAAGGAAATTTAAAAAATTAAATCCAAAAATAATAATGTCAAGGCAGCTAAAAGTAATTCGTTGTTATTGTTGTTGTTGTGGTTCTACCACGTAAGCGCGTGTCTGCCTGTGCAGTTGTTGTTGTTGCTGTTCTCCAACCATTTTATCGATCACACGTTGGACATTTTTTTGTGTACTTGACGCGCTCTGCCTGAAGTTGAAGCGAAAAACATACTCTAAATCAATTTCATTAAAAGACGTACAAATTATACAATTGGGAAGTACAAGAACGTCTATGTACAGCACCCCCAAAAAATCAAAGTAAAAATCTACCAGAGGAAAATCAAAAAGGCAACGCCAAAACCAAAAAGTGCAAACTCAAAGTCAAGAGAGAGAGAGTGATGAGACAGAGAGAGAGAGAGAGAAGAGAAATGTTCCGGAAGCACATTTTTTTAAACCAAAACAAACTGACATTTTTGTTGTTGTTTTGGTTTTTGTTTTGACCTCCTCTGCAATTGCAATTTTCAAAGGCAACACAAAATTTACTTAACAATATTATATATCTAAAACAAAACGTGACAAATTGGCTTATAAAATGCAATTTCAATATTAAACAAATACAAATAAAATTTCTATAGAATAGTTAAACAATAAAATGCTATAACAATCAAATGATCAGTCATGCCTATAAAAGGGAAATCCCTTACTAAAACTGTAATAAAACTTAGAATTTTGTATAATTTACAAGCTGAAGCTTTAAATTTGCATTAAATTGTGATTTTGTTAAAAAACTTTTAAACATAATAGAAAAAAATTTATAAAAAAATAACTCGAAATACAATAAATAGTAGCAAATCAAATAAATAAAATTATAGAAAATAAACTAAAACAAAAAAAAAACTAAAATAAATAATATAATTTATAATATATATCCTAAGTAAATTCTCTTAAAGTAATTCACATTCACGTCCCCCATTTTCCGACCCTGGAGGCTGAAATTCCCAAAAATCACAAAATGGGCTCAACAAACTTAGTTTAAAGTCTTTTGGATTAATACAAATTTTTTTTTCCATTTAGAATTTTCGGCGGACATATTCCTTGTGGGCGAAATTTTCAGTATTGGAATATCACTACATAAACAATTTTCCGTGCATTTTCCGTCCTTTTGGGCGGATTTTCCAACATCGAAAAATCACATGTCTAGTAATTTTGTATACTTTACTCACAAACCGAGTTTTAAGTGAATCGGAAGATAAATAGGAATTTTCCGACCTTTCGGTCGGATTTTCCCATATCGGAAAATCACATGTCTAGTAATTTTGTATACTTTACTCACAAACCGAGTTTTAAGTGAATCGGAAGATAAATAGGAATTTTCCGACCTTTCGGTCGGATTTTCCCATATGGGAGAATCTTATGTTCAATTTTTTTGCATACTATTCGCGTACACACCAATTGTAAAGCCAATCGGATGAAATTATAGTTTTTTGCATAAAGAATTTTACGATCATTTTCCTTGTGGGATTTTTGGAAATTTTCCGTGTCCAATTATTTTGCTTACTTTACTTACAAACCCTATTTCAAGTCAATCAGATGAACAAAAAAATGTTCCGTGAGTTTTCCATCCCTTGTGGAGGATTTTTCCAAAACTCCGTCTTAGTTCCCCACTTTCAACACATATGGAAACTATTGTTAAAGTTTAAGCTTTCTATCAGTGGTCAATGAATCAGTGAATCAGTCAGTATTTTATTAAATGTTTTGCTACAGCGGATTACTTTCTTTATCTTCATCAAATTTTGTTTAATTTGAAGCAAAGCAAAAAAAATTGGCAAATTAACGCTTTAGTTAAGAAGGATTTCCATTTATCCAAAAATTAACATTAAACTCCACAAATTGTTACAATATTTCCAACAAAAATTATAAAGCAATACCTAAAGTAGAAATGGTTGCAGTAGCTCAGGTCCCGAATCCTAATGCTTCCCTAGGCAAGTCGGAAAATATTTTAAAATTTTCGGAACGCCATGTGAAGACTTTTTAATTACGAAATTAAATTATTTTTTTATAATTTCCTACAGTAAATTAATCTGGAACCGGACCAATTACTGTTCTTTTAGTTGAAGTCTGTAACTCTCCTTTAACTCGAAATTACTTTAGCTCAGCGGTGGGCACAACTTTAACTTCCATTGCTCCGAGAGTTATTTATCGGCAAATGAAGCCACTCTGTCGCAGCAATTGGCTTGCTACGGAGTGAACTACCAACTAAAAGGATGCAGCTAGCCCAGCAGAATCAGAATAAATCGCTGCTCGAATCGAGCCTCGCTGATTAGGGTTGTTTTTTCTATTCTTGTAGATGGACAGCTTCCAACACACATACTTGTGCGCCACCGCTCTTTGTCTAACAGCAGTCCAATAAAAGCAAGAACGGTAAAAACAATGCAAGACTTTTTGTAGAGTTGACAAACATCTGATAAAATTAACCTAATCCGTTTCTTTTGCGATTTTCGCGGTTTCGGTGCACTCCATTTGACTAAAGTCCTTTAAATGGGGATGCTTGATCACAAAATCCATTAAGATGTCTTCAAAAACTGTATTATTCGACAGACTTGACTAGAAACCGAGAGTAACCTAATTTTCTTGAATAAATATGCTTGATTACTCGAACGTATTTTATCTATTCTTTTTCATTCCATTGAAGTGTAAGCACAATGGCCACACAAAGAAATTGTTATCTAGGTAGTAAAAGTAGAGAAACCACTGATTGCCGCAATATTTAGGCAACGAGAGGGCATATACGATAATTAGGGTAATATAGAATAAACGTTGGCGCTGCTTTTTCGAAAGCAAAAATTGAGTTAAGTTAGATATTCAGTGCTTGTGACCGCTTGATACCGCTTCAAAATTATTGAAAGAGAAGAGAGGCTGATTTTGGATTTACTCTAGATCATATTGCTTTATAACAAGAGGGTCGGTCTTTTGATATCGCCCGAAAAGATGGAAAGTACACGAATCTTCATAATTTTTAATGGCGAGTCATTAAATGGGATAAATTTTTATTTGCAATTTTTATCACAAAAAATTTTGAAATTGTTATATTATAGTTTTAATAAAAATTTTGTTTAATGTTAAATGGTAATTTTATATAAAAATTTTTGAACGTTAGATTAATTTTATTATAAAAATTTAATTAATTTTTATTTTGATCTTTTTAATATTATATTTGTAGGCGTTTGTAAATCATAGATTGTCTTTGATAGAAGGAAACAAGATTTACCTAAACCTACTAGATTAGTAATTTTATAAAAGTATAATAAAAATTTTCTCATAACAATAAAAGTAATTTTATTATAAAAATTACAAAAAAAAAATTAATTTAAATTTTATAAAAAATTAGCTAACTATTCAAAATTTTTATTTAAAAATTACCATTTTAACTGTTAAAACAATATTTCTACAAAATCTGAGTAAATTATTTTTAAATTTTATTTAAAAATTTGAAAATGTTTGCTTTAAAAAAATATCAGTTTGGAAAAAATTTTAAATGAATAAAAAGTTACTTTAAAAAGGAAATGTGAATCAAAAAATTTTAAAAACCAACCAACCAACAATTTATTTCAAGATCTAAATTTCTAGAAGTTTCTAGGAAGTTAAAGAACTTTTACCAATACGATATTTTACAGTATAACTATATTTCGTGAAACAAAAAATACCGAATCTTAATACAATTGTATAGACTTTAATGATTGAGTCATCGTTTTAGTACTTTACATTTGTTTTGAAGGTTAATTTTCAGGATAAATTTGAGGTTTTTAAAAACCTTGATATAAGGTCAATTTTTTAAGGTTTTCTCAAACGAGTTGACTTAAGTACAGATTTTCAAATCCCAAAAATTCTGGTCGTGATTCGGCACGACATAGATTTATTTTAAAACACAGGATTGATTTACCAATTTTTTTTTTTTTCGACCTCTGGTTTTGACCAGGGAATAATACCGGATCCGTGAACCGAACTAAACCGGTTTAAGTCATGTACCGGTTAGAGAACCGGAACCAATATTACAATTGCTTTTTAAACCGAAAACCGTTAATCGTTATAATGGGAACCGAAAAAATCTGAAGTATTGTATTGAATTATATATGAAGCATTGTCTCGAACTTTATTTTTATCTCATATAAGTTCAAGACTTAAGTCTAAAAGATTTCCAAGTCATAGAAAGATGGTTCTTATATATTGAAATGTTAATATAAATTTTAGAAAAGAAGTTTCTTAATTTTAGAAATATTATTTTCTATTTTAAGAAAATTTTGTTTTAATATTTAGCAAAAAGGTAATATTAGAAAAAGCTACGGCAGATTAAATGTTTCCAACTGTTTTAGAGCATTTTTAGAGCAGTAATACCACTTTGAGTATTTTGCCAGCCTATAAGGGCAGCTATATTTCACTGACCATACCATATTGTACCATAGTCTTATAGTATGGGTTCAAATCAATTCAAAATAAGAAAGATTTTTATTTTTGGCAAGGATATGGAAGATTATTAAACCGATTATTTTGAACCATAATTAAGAAATATTTTAATAGTTGCAATAGTATAGTAATCTTTTCAAAACGAGAAAGATTTATATTTTTGGCGGGGATATGAACGATTTTAAAACCCATTATTTCGCACCATAATTAAGAAATATTTTTATAGTTGGTATAGTATAATAATCTTTTCAAAACGAAAAAGATTTATATTTTTGACGGGCATATGAAAGATTTTTAGACCGATTATTTCGAACCATAATTAAGAAATATTTTTATGCTTCTTAGGGCCGTTTTCTGAACTTCTTGATAGCGCTAACTGTCACATATACTTACAAATATCAGAGTAAATTTTCAATTTATTGTAAAAAATAAATTTTAAATAATTAAAATGTACTTACAAAAGTTTATGTGACAGATAGTTCTATGTGATAGATGAGAAATCGGCCCAAAGGCGAGCTTATCTTATCTTAATTGTAGATCGTTTTTGCTCAGTGTAGGATACACCAATGAAAGTGAGGACAGAAGCGATTAGCGAAATTATTCGTCCAAAATAAAGAGAGTTATGTGATATATTCTTAGAACACAATTTTTGTTATTTTTTTATATCCATTAATATATTTTTTTTAATATTTTGAAACAGTTGAGTTTTTTGAATATTTAAAAAAATTATACTTGTACCGGTATACAGAAATAAAAATCTGGGTACCTGGGAACCTTTAACTGGAATTCCACTTCCCGTTACGTACCGGAACCAATATTCGTTTCGGGATTAATCCTTCGTTTTGATTATTCCAAAAATCTACTTAAAAGTGAGAAGCGTTGTAATCTGAACAGGGATCGTAACTGTTATAACTTTTTGGATAAAAATTTTGAAATAACAATTATTTTCTAATTTTTACATAAAAATTTAAAAATAATCGTTATTCTATGATTTTAAAATAAAAATTTTATTTTAACAGTTAAATTTTAATTTTATATAAAAATTTTTGAATAACTGTTAAAAAAAATATTTTTATTATAAAATTTAAATTAATTTTTTATTTTGTAATTTTTATAATAAAGATTACTTTTAATTGTTATGAAAAATTTTTATTATAAAAATTTTTATAGAAATTACTTATCTAGTGGGCGTTTGTAAATTATAGAATATCTTTGATAGAAGTTTACAAGATTTACTTAAAACCTACTAGATTAGTAATTTTTATAAAAATTTTTATTATAAAAAAATTTTCATAACAATTAAAAATTAATTTTTATTATAAAAATTACAAAATAGAAATTAATTTAAATTTTTATAATAAAAATTAGTTTTAACTGTTATTCAAAAATTTTTATTTACAAATTACCATTTAACTGTTAAAACAAAATTTTTATTTAAAAAATTATAATATAACAATTTCAAAATTTTTTTGTGATAAAAATTGCAAATAAAAATTTATCCCATTTAAGGACTTGCCATTCAAAATTATGAAGATTCATGTACTCCATTTTATCAGGGGATCCATATTTCGTAGTAATTTTTTTCACTTCCATAACTGTTATTTTCGGTCCCTGAATCTGAATGATCATAGAGTCATCATGTCTTAGCCACTCGGCGTATTTGAATTAAAACATAAAAATATACCGAAAAGTTTTAATATTCTTTTTTGTCCAAGCGAATTGAGGTTTGAACCAAAACAAAGGTTCAGAAGTTTCAGGAACCGGCTCGTGAAGCTAACCCAAAGATTTCTCACTGGTTCGAAGCCCTTTCAAAATTAAAGGGGGATAAATATTCTATTTAGTTTCAAAATTATTTAAAGAATAAAATGGTTCAACCAATAAAATTGATTGAAAATGAGGTCGATAAAATGTAAATAATATATATAAATAAAAAAAAATATGTAGAAATATAAAAATATAAATAAAAATATAAAAATTAATGAATCAAAATAATCATTTCTAAATAATATATATAAATAAAACAAATTTAAGAAAGGTGTCATAAAAAACAGAAATTAAAGAAAAAAATTAGTTTTTACATTTAAGAAACATTTTCTAAAATCCTCTTATCTCCTGGTAATGCTTCTTATTTAAGAAATTGTCTTAAGTAGAAATTTTAGAAAAGAAAATATTTAGGAAATTTAAAAAAAAAAGAGACAAAGAATATAATTATTGTAAAAACTACTTTGACTTTGCCAGTTCTATAAAATATTTATCAAAATGTGAACTATTCAACTCTACGAAATGCAAATCAAAAACTATATACAACAACAATCAAATTCAAATGCAGTTTTTTGAAAAATTCTATAAATAAAAATCAATTACAAAGTGAATCAACTAAAAAAAAAACCTTCAAAATTAAACAAATTCGGGTTGTGTGTGAAAAAAAAATGGAATACTAATAAAACTCTCTAATTTTCTAGCTCCTGCAAATTGGACTCTATTAAAGTGAATAATTAAGAACGAAAAAAAAAAATACAAATTGTATATAGCAGCTGGCCTCAACAGTCCCCTCTCCTCCTCCCCCCCACCACCCCACACCACACGCCTATCGATAATACATTTATCATAAAGCAACGGCAAATGCACTGAGAGAACACTCGAGAGAGCGGGAGAGGGTGGCCAACACTCTCACTGCTAAGAGTAGTGGGAGCAGATAAAAAAAAAAAAAAAAAACACAGTTGGCGGCGTCAACGTTCGTAAGCAGGCAGAGCTTCCCCTTACACACATTCCTCAACATTCGGAGCGCGAGCATTAACTGTTTCCGGTCGTCGCGTATTACTCTAATAACGGAATTTACTGTTAACCGTAATAATGGTGGACACCAATGCCGCCTCAGCGGCACGCCTGCGCAAATTCGAACGTACGGACAGTGAATTGGCCTGCGAGGAGGCTGCCCGTTTAACCAATGAGGATGACGAGGATAATAATGAGAATAATGACAATGAGGATGACGAAGATGATGATGATGATGACAGTGTCTATGGTGAATTGCCACCACCGCCGGACGGTGGTTATGGCTGGGTCATATGTTTTGCCAGTTTTATGTGTAACATGATTGTGGATGGCATAGCCTATACATTTGGCATATTCCTGGAGGAATTTGTGGCCTATTTCCATGAAGGCAAAGGCACCGTGGCCTGGGTGGGCAGTTTGCTGTCGGGTGTGTATTTAAGTGCCGGTCCCATAGTCTCCGCATTGGCCAATAAATATGGCTGTCGGGCGGTATGCATTGCGGGAAGTATCATAGCCTGCATAGCCTTTGTATTGAGCACATTCAGTGGATCTGTGAGCATGCTAATGGCTACCTATGGATTTATGGGTGGCTTTGGATTTGGCATGATCTATTTACCCGCCGTGGTGGCGGTGGGTTATTACTTTGAGACGAAACGTTCTTTGGCCACCGGGATAGCGGTATGCGGTTCAGGATTTGGCACCTTTGCTTTTGCACCCTTGGCCACTTATTTGCTGGAGGAATATGGCTGGAAGAATGCTTTACTTATATTTGCGGGTTTGATTTTAAATTGTGCCATATTTGGAGCCATGATGCGACCTTTAACGTATCCCAAAAAGAAGCGAGTGAAACCTTTGATGCAGCGCATGTATGAGGAGAAGCAAATGCAATTGGAACGTGGTTCATTTGCGGGTTCACACTTTATGGTACAATTGCCGGATGGTTCGATGGAGAGAAAATTGAAAATGCCTTTAAATGCAGATCCGGGTGTGCATTCTAGCCTAAATTTGGAACTATTGGCTCAACAGGCGGGCGGTCTACATCCTGTGTCTACTTTGCCCACCATAACCGAGTCCAAGGTGGTGGAGGTGCATACAAATAATGCCAAGAATGGTGGTGCACGACCCACGGCCGGAGCTGGCGTTAGAAGACCACATCGCAATTCGGAAACGGATTCCACTAATACCAACACACACAGTCCTGCCATGTCCAGGAATGCCTCACAACCCGCCTTTTTGGCTGCTGATCATCCGGGTTTACCCAAAAATGGTTCTGTGCCTTCTTTTAAGCGTGAGCGTAAAACCTCCGCCTCGGAACGTTATCAACCTTCTTTGGCTGCCATACGTGCCAGTTCGAAAGCTGATTTGGAAGCTGGAGCTGGCGGTGATTTTGTTTCCTCCAAATTGTCCCTGAGTCAACGTCAGGGCAGCAGTGGCAGTGGCCGTATGGTGCGTCCCATGTCACGCAAGGATATTTTCTATTCCGGTTCGGTTACCAATTTGCCACAATATCAATCACAAAAGTCCTTAACCAGTTATCGTCAATCGGTCTTGTCCTTAACCAAATATGAGAAGAGCATGCAAAGTGTACATAAACTGGATCGTTTGGCTGAGGCGGAAAAACATCGTGAGGAATATGATTTGTGTCCCTGTTTGGGCATACCGGATTCGGTGAAATCTGTGGTGAATACCATGCTGGATGTGAGTTTGTTAAAAGATCCTGTTTTTATGTTAATAGGAGTATCCAATATTTTTGGCATGGCGGGTTTATATGTACCCTTTGTTTATTTGGTGGATGCAGCCAAAGAGCATGGCATAGATAAAAAAGATGCAGCCATGTTGTTGTCTATTATAGGCATAACCAATACGGTGGGACGTGTATTTTGCGGTTGGGTAGCCGATTTACCTCAAGTTAATTCTTTGCTGTTAAACAATTGCTGTTTACTGGTATCCACTGTGGCTGTTACTTTGACTCCTTTATGCTATAGCTATGGTGCTTATATAGCCATGTCCATATTCTTTGGTTTGGCCATTTCTGGTTACATTTCACTGACGTCAATTATATTGGTGGATTTATTGGGTTTGGATAAGTTAACAAATGCTTTTGGTTTGTTAATCTTGTTCAGAGGATTTGCTGCCTTGATAGGTACACCCTTGGCGGGTGCTATTTATGATATGACACATACCTATGATTTGCCTTTCTATATGGCAGGAGCTTTATTTGGTATCTCTACCATAACCAGCTTTTTGGCACCTTGTTTGAAGAGATTTAGTAATACGGAAGAATCACCTGGACATGTGGAGACTTTAACGCCCATAGATGAGGAACAGGGTGAGGATGAAGATGATGAAGATCAACCTATAACAATAGTGCCGAAAATAATAAAAACTTTGGCCAGTCCGCAACAGGAAGAGGCACAGCCAGCATTTCCTGCACACAAAAATACCACAGAGTCCAAGCTCTAAGTGAAAAAAAAAGAGTTTAAACTGAATTTAAAAATGGGGGGGGAAGAAAACACCAGAGCGATATTTTTTCTATTAGAGGGGGGACAAGGGGAGAAGAAAAAATTCAGCAACTATTAACTAAAAACCATATATATAATGTATTGCTTGGCTTAGCTTTTCGATAAGATTAGATTTTTTTTTTTGGGGGGGTTTAGTTATTATTTTTTTTGTGTATATTAAATTTTCGATTATTTGTTTGTTAAATGTAAACACAAATTGTTATACCACACACACACACACACACACATGTGTCATACAAGTAGCTGCTAAGTTAATAAAAATTTTACATTTTTTAAGCTACCAAATTGAAATTGTTTTCAATTCTCAAACTAATATTTTTAAGCTGGCTCACACACACATTTAAAAGGCTCAGTTTTTCTACACAAAACAATCAAAAACAAAGTCCAGAAACAGCTATATGTATGTATTATTAACTAGTTTATATCCTATGCCACTTTATCCTGATATATAAAATTTATTCCATCTAATTTTATATTTATGATAAAGTGCCTTCTATATAAACACTACCTACCTACCTATGTATATGTATATGTACAATAATATTTAAATGTAATGTGTTATATTTTTAATGTACAAGCAATACACACACACACACACAAGCTCCTAACACAAAACGCCAACTGTTATACGCATAATAGAAAAACTAAAATCAAATTGGCACACAAAACTCTCAACAAACACTCAAACAAATAAAACTGAACAATAAATGTTAGAAGAAAGAAAACAACAAATTATTATATTGAATAATAAATGAAAAATTTGCCATACATTTTAAAATTATTAAAAAAACAAAAACTGTTATACTTTTTCACTTATACATTTTAAAATTATTAAAAAAAAAAACTGTTATACTTTTTCAAATTTTTTGAAAAACTTTACAAAAATGGGTAATACGGTACAGTTCGGGATCTAACTGTTATATACAAGTAAAAAAAATTATAGAAAAAAATGGCAAAGCTAACTTCGACTGTGTCCAAGATTTAACGAGTAGAATATATAATATAGATATCATATATTTTTAAATTCAAAATCATTGAGAATCAAAATTTGATAAAAAACGAGAAGGCAAAGCTAACTTCGACTGTGCCGAAGTTTTAATACACTTGAAAAACTTTACTCCAACTGCTTTAACCGGTAAAATATATAGAGGATATAGATATCAGATGTTTAAAATTTTTAAATCATTGATAATAAAAATTTGATACCATAAAAAAAAACTTTTCTTAGTAAAACACATTTTCCGACCGATCGGTCCTATGGCAGCTATATGCTATAGTGATCCGATTTTGATAAATTTTTCCAGAATTATGTGGAAGCATATAAAACTAATATATACCAAGATTGGTGACGCTACGATGGAAAAAAAAAAAGTTTTTCTCACTAGAAGTAGTTTTTTGACCGACCGTTTATATGGCAGCTATATGCTATAGTCATCCGATTTTGATAAATTTTTTCAAGAATTATGTGGAAACATATAAAACTAATATATACCAAGATTGGAGACGCTACGATGGAAAACAAAAAAGTTTTTCTCACTAAATAGACTTTTTTTGACCGATCGTTACTATGGCAGCTATATGCTATAGTCATCCGATTTTGATCAATTTTTTCAGAATTGTGTGGAAACATATAAAACAAATATATACTACGATTGGAGATGCTACGATGGAAATCAAAAAAAGTTTTTCTAACAAAGACTTATTTTTCGACCGATCGTTCCTATGGCAGCTATATGCTATAGTGTTCCGATTTTGATACATTTTTCCAGAATTATGTGGAATCATATAAAACTAACATATACCAAGATTAGTGACGCTACGATGGAAAACAAAAAAGTTTTTTAAACTAGAACTAGTTCTTAGACCGATCGTTTATATGACAGCTATAGAATATGGTCATCCGATCTTAACCAAAGTTTGTAGAACTGTTTTAAAGCATATATTATTCATAATTCCTGAACGTTAACGTTCTTTAGAACGTTGAAAAATACTTATGCGACGACGTTATATGGCTGTATAACATACAAGTTTGGTGACTAATGATATAGTAATGTGAAGAAACTGATAAAGTTTTGTGATGTCGAGTTGTCGCACTAAAAGAAATTTACTTATACCTGATTTGACCGATGCGTTCTGTATGGTCATCCGAGCTAATAAACTATTCATAATTCCTGAGATAAAGAAGGTTATCTGGATAACAAAAAAGTTTTTTCACTAAGACCTATTTTTCGACCGTTCGTTCCTATGACAACTATAAGATAATTAAGATCAATCCCGAAAAAGAAGACTCTGTGCAAGATTTCAGCTCGATAGCTGTAAAATTGAGGGAAGAGTTCGCGTAGAAACAGACAGAAGGACAGACAGAACGGACGGAAATGAACTCTGCTCGTCGTCCTGATCAAGAATTTATAAAGTTTATGGGATCGGAAATGAATATTTATCGTTACAAACTTCTGGGAAATTAGTATACACTTTAAAAAGTAGCTGGAAGAAAAAATTTAGATTTAATTCATTTTCCAGAAATTTCAGCTTTGCAATAATGTGTATACTCTGTACTAGAGGTGCGCGTAAGGGATTTTTCTTTCACGTAACGCACGATTCACGCAAACAATTTTTAGTGCGTTTTGCGTCCTGCACGATTAAAGGAGGGGTCACGAATAATCACGCACGATGAAACATCCCCGAAATTTTGCGTGGAGAAACCTTAATTCTATCATGGGTTTCTTGAGCGCACTACGTCTTTTGTATGGAGCAGCTGGGAGCAGCGGACTCACGAAATCAAAAGCATATCAGTTTTAGGAGTAATACCATTCATCAAATATAATAGAAAATCATTTCGTGAATACTGTATAACTTATATTCACGATGTTTATCTCTAACTCGCACGAATCACGCACGGATCACCAATACACACTCACGAATGTATGTGTTTATCACGATCACATCGTGACATGTCGTGACACACCGTGATACGGTTAAATTCACGTCACGCGCGCACCTCTACTCTGGACCAAAGCTAGATATAACCATGTCCGTGTGAACAAACAGTTCTCAGAGATGGTAAAAGCTAGAGAGGCTTGAAGTGTTTGACTGGCTACCTTGCGATGATTCCAATCTTTTACTACCTGATAGTCAACATGATGAGTTTATCAAAGGTCTAACTGACATATCTATGGCTCAATTTAATTGCATAAAAAATAATCCGCATTTGCTTTTTAGCACCCATCTTTAATGATCTCTATTGAAATTGCTGTCCATGCTGTTAAGGAGAATTCAACGTCATCTAGTTGAGTTTAAAGTTTTCGTATGACTAATTTTCATGAGCCGAACCTAAATCTTTTTCAATTTCATTTCTATATTCATTCTTGAACGTCGATTTTGCAGTCAAATCCTATACTCTGCCTTTGATACTTAGGTACCCGAGGTCAAAGTGGCACCTTCATACAAGGCTTCCTGCTTCTCCTCGCATTTGTCATACCAAAAAAATAAGAAATCTCGACTTTTAAAAAATTTCAGAAATCTAACCAGCACCTGATCAATATGGAAAGTTATGCAGGAGTCCGGGAGCAAGATTCATCTATAAAGGTGCCGGGATTTGGTTGAATCAATCTCAAGAAGTTGTGTAGTAATGTCAATGTAAATTTGATAGAATAATCTTGGCTATACTAGAGCACGGATTTCTTAATTGAATATTTAAAAAAAAAAGCTATTATTTTTTTCGCTTAATTTCCGTAATTTAAAAAAAAAAGTCCTTAAAAATTTTGAAAACGCAAAATGAACCCACAAAGCGTCGAGGGTTCCTCTACTTCGTAGTAATAACTCAAACCACTCCCAAAAAGGTTTGTCGATATTTTTCAAAATATCTAAATCGATATCAAATAACAAAATTTGCAAAATGTGTATCGATAAATCGATATTCTACCCGAATGTCTATTGAACATTGATGAGTTTTAAATGACAGAGTCTATTGAAATTAGGCAATATTATTTAAGGTACAAAAAACAAAATTATCAGCAAACAACAAGAAAAATAATAATTTCGACTTTGAAAGCAAAAAACAGATTGTTGTTGAAGCGCCTTTTCGTTCCATATAATGGGTGTATACCCATATTTATAAATTGAGTAAAACTTGTGGCTTCATTTCTTAAAAACAGGTACTTATTGATTCACCCTCGTATATGGCCTCACATCCATGGATATTCGGCGCCGGAAAAAGTGTTTAAAGGGATCATAGCGCTTATTTTAAAAGGTATCTCAATTAAAGGGGGAAAAATGTGTGCATAAAAAATTCAAAGTCAAATTCCAGAGAGGAAACGTGTGCCATTATCAAAACAGTTATAAACCGTGTTATTCAATGCCTTAACATGTTGCTAATCGTGGCGGCTCTATATACTAGCCATCGATCAAATTGGTTGATAATGAAAAAGTTTGTGCTTCTTTTGCCTTTGAATTGTACCTTAACTGTACATACTTCGTGTGCGCCACTTGTGTAAATCAAATCATGAAATGATTATATAAGAACAGAAAAAAAAAAAGATTAACCGTGTTAAGTTTAGGTCGATTTAGTGTTTAATGGAACGAATGGCAACCGGCGACAACGATATCGCGTAGCAATCTATGTGGTTCCAGGCAAACACTTGTCGCTATCAATGAACAAGAATATGCAGTGTCCAAGTGCTACGAAAACAACAATAACAAAAAATAATACACACACACATAGGGCCCAGACGACGACATGGAAGGAGGGTAAACATCTAACTAGCAATCGAATCAATTTTTTCTTTGTTGAGTTTCCCAGTGGCCAACAAAAATGTCAATGACTGTGTGTTTGATAAGACGACGACAAAAAGATGGAATACTAAACCAGAACAGAGAATAAACCAAGCACAAAATGGGCATCATACAAAATGACCAATAAGTATGAGGGAATTATATAAAATATAAAAATGGAGACAACGACGATTAGATGCTCTTGGTGTACGATAAATGTTGAGTATGAGGAAAGGAATCAAAAATTTAAAGACTTGAGCATGTATTAGGCTGAGCTCACATTGTTCGACGCATGAGACATGATAATTTAGTAGGCCCTTATGTTGTCTTGTTTTCATTGAGAATAATTTGACAATTAATTGACAATTAAAACATTACAACATGAAGGCTTACTAGATTATAATGTCTCATGCGTCGAACAATGTGAACTCAGCCTTATGCTGTATTGTTTTCAATGTGAATAACTTGTCATTTGACATTCAAAACAATACAACATGAAGGCTTACTAGATTATCATGTCTCATGCGTCGAACAATGTGTACTCAGCTTCAGGCTTGATTTACATTTGCCTCATTTTGTCACATTTTTAGTCAAACTCCTATTATTTTCAAGAAAAAACATTGTCATTTTCTGTCATTTGACATTTTATGACCTAATGTAAACTCAGCATTAGTGTGGATCGATTGTCGACTCTTTATGTGGGTAATTTTGGTACGTAAGATTTTTTGGTAGGGTTAAAATTTAATTTCAAAATAACGCATAACGCGTAACGCATAACGCAACATACACTCCAAGCAAACGTCTGACCAACCGTGGCATTTCAATTAAACTTAGTAGTAGTATGTTTTAGATCACTTGACCTTTGGCCTTTGTGGACTCTTCCAACACTGAATTCCAACACTATTTTCCAATACTTTTTTCCAATACTACTTACCAATACTATTTTCTAATACTATTTTCCAATACTATTTTCCAATACCAAATTCCAATATTATTTTCCAATACTATTTTTCAATACTTTTCCAATACTATTTTCCAATTACTTTTTCAATTACTATTTTCGAATACTATTTTCCAATACTTTTTCCTATACTATTTTCCAATACTATTTCCAATACAATTTTCTAATACTACGTTCTAATACTAATTTCACTATACTATTTTCAAATACTATTTTCCAATACTATTTTCTAATACTATTTTCCAATAATATTTTCTAATTATGGGCCCTGTTCCGAATTTCGAGTTGATTTTCGTGTTATCGTTTGTATTTCGAATTAAAGTTAATAAAAGTATATGCAATTGACAATTAAATCTGTGGTTACAAAGTTCATTTGTAATTTTTTCTCGAATTGAATTCACTTGGAATTAAGCAGTGCTCAAACAATTCCGAGCTTTCTAATACCTGATCTAGTAATCGTAGGTTAATTTGTCACTTTCTATACAACTCTATTGAACTCGATTACAAAATACTAACGTTTACACGAAAATCGACTCGAAATTCGGAACAGGGCCGACTATTTTCTAATACTATTTTTCAATACTATTTTTCAATATTATTTTCTAAAACTATTTTCTAATATTATTTTTAATACTATTTTCCAATATTATTTTCCAATACTATTTTTCAATACTTTTTCCAATTCTATTTTTCAATTCTTTTTCCATTACTATTTTTGAATACTATTTTCCAATACTATTTTCAATACTTTTTTCCATACTATTTCCAATACTATTTTCTAATACTACGTTCTAATACTAATTTCCTATACTATTTTCAAATTGTCTAATACTATTTTTCAATACTATTTTCAATCAGGGGCAAACCTGAAATTTTGGAAAAGGTTCTTCGAGGTCGAACCAGGAGGAATTTTGGGTCGGTTTTCTCGAACCAGGTTTGGGCGAACCTAGTATTAAAAAAATAATATGAAGCTTTTATTTTCGATTAATTTATACGATTCAATTAGTTTGATCATCTATTATTATCTAATAGGCTACCTTGCCAAGTTTACGGTAATTCAAGTCCTGAACTTTGATAAAAATTTCAAGAAATTTCAAAAATCTGGAATCCACCATCAACTGACATTTGTTGGGATTTTTTAGCCGATTTCTGAACTGTTATTTTCTACTACTTTTATAAGAAACAGATTTTGTGTTGAAAATGCAACCATTTTCGAAGATTATTTTTCAAGACTTTTTCAAATAATTACATTTTTCGATGTACTATTCTCGACAATTTTCGAAGGAATCTATAACTTCAATGTTTCTATTGATCTTATAAACTCCCTTCTTACAGCAGCGTAGAGTCATTAAAGATAAATTTTTAAATAAACATACAAGATTTCCTCCGTCTGAAAAATTACTATTGTGAACCGAACCTTTTTGAATAAGTGGTTCGGTCTAATACTATGGGATCAAAAATGTAGAAGGTTCGGTTCAGGTCCGGTTCGGCAAAAAAAACCCGAACCGAACCGGTTCTTAGGTTCGTTCGACCGGTTGAGCCTTTTTTCAATACTATTTTCCAATACCATTTTCTAATAGTATTTCCAGGACAATTTTCTAATAGTATTTTCATATATGTTTTTAACATTGTTTTCTAACACTGCTTTTCTACATTGTTTTTCAACACTGTTTATACAGATTTTTGTTCAACATTATTTCCCAACACTGTTTCCAACATTCTTTTTCAACACTGTTTTGCAACATTCTTTTTCAACACTATTTTCCAACACTGTTTTTGACCTTGTTTTCCCATACAATTTCACTATTTTATTTATTTCGATCAATCAACCCTGTTCCAAAAATCTTTTGTATCAATTTCGATTTCAATTTCAATTTAATTCTATCTAGCTCAACCGGATCTTTGCATTTATCCACACAAATCTATTACACCCTCATTAACAAGTGTATATATAGTCTATATAGAAAAGGGGCAGAAGCAGCAAATAACAAAAACAAAAGCACAAATAATGCAAATGCGACTGAAGTAAGTGGAGCAAGACGTTGACGTATTGAAATGCCTCTAAACGGCTGTCGATTGATAAGCAAAATAAACAATACAAAGACAATTGGAGGCGAGGCACTGATTAGTTAGACAATAACCACAAAGTTTGCCACTTTAAACACCTGTTGAAGCGGCTTATCCTGCCTGGAAGCCGCCGCCTAGCAACAACTCCAATATAACTGAAAGCTGGCAAATTGAGGCGTCAATTTGTCCACAAATGTGTCATGTGACTCTCCAGCGCTTCTACACCTGACCGAAACTCAAGTTGTAAACTGATCGCAGGGGCGGGGGAAAAAAGTGGAAAACCAAAGTAAGCAAAAAAAATTGCATATAAACACGAACCACAGCGCTAGCTGACCGTTGCTTCAAGTTATCGAAGAAGGCGACATGAGAAATTCTAAATTAAAAGCCATGCAAATTTAGAATTTTAAAAAAAATTGTCATCATTCTTTTTTACAAGTATTTTCAATGAGATAAAAAATTATGCAAAATAATAAAGGAAAAAAAAAATACCTAATTCAACATGTTGTTGGTTAGTTGGTTTATTTTCATACCCAGTACCCAGTAAGATAACATTTTTCATATATGCTTGATCAGGACCTCCTAAGTCAATAACGTCTGTACTTCCGTGTTTCTGTACGAACGCATCGATCTCGGAGACTATAAGAGCTAGAGCCACAAATTTGTCCATACAAGATTCATTTGGACTAGATATAGGCATGTCAAGTTCTGGAAGCAACTCTGGACTGACTGCGTAAAGTCCACTTCATCATCACAAACTAATGACTTAGCATCTGTAAAAAATCACATTGTTGCTACTGATGCAGGATTAGAAGACGTTGACCAGTTTATCAAGAAAGGAATAAAGATGAGCGAAAAAAAAAACACGTATGCAAAAGGGAAAAGTTAAAAAACAGCGAAGCCATTTAATATTAATAGAATTTATAAATCAATTTCTTAGACAGGTTGAAGAATGGATTGAAAAAAATGTACATTTTTGAACCTTTTTTCTCTAAAGATATTTAAAAACGCGAAGGAAAAGCTAAATTCGACTGTGTCAAAGTTTTAATACACTTGCAAAAGTTCACTCCAACTGATTTAACCGGTAGAATATATATATATAGGATAAAGATATCAGATATTTATAAATTCAAAATCATTGAGAATCAAAACTTGATCACGCTACCATAAAAAAAAAACTTTTCTTAGTTAAACATCATTTTCCGAACGATCGGTCCTATGACAGCTATATAATATAGTCATCCGATCTTAACCAAATTTTGTAGAACTGTTTAAAAGCATATATTATTCATAACTCCTGATCTTTAACGATCTTTGGAACGTTATCATGGATAACAAAAACGAGAAGGCAAAGCTAACTTCGACTGTGCCGAAGTTTTAATACACTTGAAAAACTTTACTCCAACT